>VNJV01017038.1:0-61057 GCA_008042635.1 Drosophila nikananu
TATTTGATATTTATCAATTACCTTCAGTATACAGACATTATTACAGCTTTTAGTAGGCATTTTCATATAAAAGAGGGTGATTTCTAATTGCAAATATCTCGAAATGTGGTCAAATGTGGCATTTCTGACTATATGCAATCGAAAGAGAATTAATTGGTCTACATTACACAATAGGTATCAAGGCTGGACTATGCTGGACTCCACTACTTCTACTCTACGGAAAATTACATTTCAAAAAAAAAAAAATTTTTTTTTGACGACACACATTAAAACCAATCTACGAAAACATCACAACGACTCTGGACATTTCACAACACAAAACACATAATACAAACCCCACTGATTCAAATCCATTTCAAAAATTTGATCAATTCGTTTGTTTTTAATGTTTTTTTTTAATTTTAAACTTGGTAAAATTTTAGCACTTTTTCTCGGCCCAATCGCTCGGGAAGAAACAGCTTACTTTGGAAGCTTCTAGAGCGACAGTGGCGCCACCTATGAAGATTTTGAGTATGGTTCGTTGATGGTCACTCTATTCTTGATCGATTGCGGTTAAAATTACGTTATTTGGTTAACTTTGAAAAAATGGGTTTTGGCCAACAAAAGTGGCATTCTGAACCATAGTGCAGTGCTTATGGCAGCTGCCATGGCATTCATATGATGCCTCTCAATTATGGGGAGCTTTACGTGCGTTAGTTTGACTTAAATTTAATTACACCGTATTATGGAATTTATATGACATCCACATCCACATTCACATCCACATCCCAGTCCCCATCCATACCCCATTTTGCAGTGGGTCCTGTCCCTGGCCTGGAATGGGATTAATTATGATGTGCCCTAAGTTGCTCGCTCGGTTTAAATGAAATGTAATAATTTTCGTTGAGGGATTTTAATTTGGAATTTGAACATTGTTCGCACAATAAATTTCTCAGCTCTGCCGGCGCTGCCATAGAGAATGGAATGTTTATGCCTCTGTCGTCTAACCAGGACATCATAAACTCGGGTTACCAGTTTTCAGGAGTAAAGTGAAAATGAGTCCCACACAGGTGAGGGTTGCATGTAAACCTTATATGAGGGGATTTCAAACACAGCAGGTGTTTACATGCATCAAATTACTAGTCTTTAGTCCTCATAGAAGCATATATATTTGAATTTGAACAAAAGAGCCATTATATCATCCCAGCTGGAAGACAGAGCCTCTATTAGGTATCTGCGGAAATTTAAATGCGGTTTCTCGGAAGCTCAGAACCTCGAAGTTATCGCGGGTCTACTCCATTTTATGGAATTGATTATTACTCCCCAGATCGCCTCTGATGCTAGGATGATCCCAGAACCAATTGCGACGGTGGCCCAATACGGATGGTTTTTCACGAGGTCCATAATTGCAACGATCGTCAACATGTTTGGCAAAGTAAGCTTTTGAGCTTCTCTTTGAATATAATGTATATAAATAAACCTGAAGACACTATCGATTGATGACACTATTGTTGATATGGTTTGCGATTACTTATAAACTATCGTCTATAGCATAGTATCCAGATAGAAAAAAAGTGGGGCAAAGCAGTGAGAGAAATACTAGAACGATGCAGGCGTTAGGAGATTATTTGGGGGCGCGCGTTTTAGTATTTCGATAACGCGTAGCGAAAAAGAATAAAAAATTAAATGTAACTGGCTGTCGCCAATGTAATATTCTTGGTTTGGATTCTTTGAGTGGCATTCTCGCTCCCACATTATTGATACAACATCGTTACATCGTCAAAATTTTCAAAAATTGACAAAAAAAATAAGAAATCGAGTTTTGAATGCATAAATGTTCTCCTATGACATCAAAGAAGAAACAAGAAAGAAAGTTAACTTCGGCATGCCGAAGTTTAAATACCCTTGCAGTAAATAAGCCTCTAAAATTGTTTATATTTAAGGATTGCAGTTAGTTTCAGTAATATTTTTTATAATATTTTTCATTTATACACATTTTTTAGTAATTAAATTTTGATCTAATGTTAAATAGTATTATATTTAAGACGTATCAAATAAATATATAGTATATTTTACTAACCTGAAAATAATATAATATAACAAAAATGTAATAGATAATTATGTATATGTTTAGTTCCATTTAGTTTTCTGGCAGCAGCTTTCCAATTGTCAAAATTCACTAAAGTGGCTCTCCCGCTCTGAACGTCCACTTTCCACTGGAAGTTTCCAGGCAGAGAACGACAAAGCCATGGTGGAATTATACAAGGTGAGACCACTCTCCTGTAGCACTCTCTCGTTGTTAAACTAAGCTTCAGTCGCTCTCAATGGAGACAGCCCTGACCTCACCTTATATAATTCCACCATGATTCGAATGAAGCAAAGGTGCAAGGACAAGGAGAAGAGAGAAATGCGCGGGGAACGACAGCAAATGGCGAGGATAAGAGAAAGAAGAATATGTGTTTTTTCCACTCACCCATTTACTTTGTTGCTGCTGATCCCAATGGGATCTAATAATTATAATTATTAGCGAAACTCACAAAGCACCACAAGGAAACCTTCTTGATTATTAAATTATTATTATTTCGTAGCTTTCCTTTTTTCACTTGCACATATAAAAAAACAACAAAATGCACTAGCAAGGGACGCACTGATTTTGGCACTGTAAAAAAAGTAAAAAAAAACACGACAGCGGCCCGGCTTTTGTTTTGAGACTGATCCACGACTTCGCAAACACTTTTCACTGCACGGGATCGCTGATTTTCCGTTTTTCCGTTGGTTTTTCCGCGCATTTGCATTTTTTTTTCGCCGCCGAGGTCTTTTCGTCTGATTTTTCCTTTCGTTGTGTTCGGCGCGTTGGATGCAAATGATTTCCAATGGCCAGTGGGAAATTGGAAAGCGCGAATATCGGCTTCCACGAGAGAGGTCGCTCACGACAATGGAAAGAGACAATATCGGCTTCCATGAGAGAGGTCGCTCACGACATTGGAATATCGGCTCAAGAATCGCTAACTCAGTGGTTTTTTGATCGTATCTTGTCTTAAACTCAACGGATTTCAGTGTGGTTTGGTTTTTTCTTCTTAGTTTTTAATGGAGAACATTTCTGCATTTAAAACTAGATTTCTAATTTTTGGCAAATTTTTTACAATTTTGACGATGTAACCCCTTTAATATTCTTGAAAAATATGGGTACTTTTTTGGTTCAAAAATTGCGAACTTTTGCAGTGGTATTTTGATCGTAACTTGGCTTAAACTCATCGGATTTCAGCCTGGTTTGGTTTTTTCTTCTTAGTTTTTAATGGAGAACATTTCTGCATTTAAAACTAGATTTCTAATTTTTGGCAAATTTTTTACAATTTTGACGATGTAACCCCTTTCATTTTCTTGAAAAATATGGGTACTTTTTTGGTTCAAAAATCGGGAACTTTTCAGTGGTATTTTGATCGTAACTTGGCTTAAACTCATCGGATTTCAGTCTGGTTTGGTTTTTTCTTCTTAGTTTTTAATGGAGAGCATTTCTGCATTTAAAACTCGATTTCTTATTTTTGGCAGATTTTTTACAATTTTGACGATGTGACCCCTTTCATTATTAAAAAAAAAAATGGATTAAAATCGCGAACTTCTTCAGTGGTTTTTTGATCGTAACTTGGCTTAAACTCATCGGATTTTAGTCTGGTTTGGTTTTTTCTTCTAAGTTTTTAATGGAGAACATTTCTGCATTTAAAACTCGATTTCTAATTTTTGGCAGATTTTTTACAATTTTGACGATGTGACCCCTTAAATTTTCTTGAAAAAAAAGGGGTACGTTTTTGGCTCAAAAATCGCGAACTCTTTTAGTGGTTTTTTAATCGTAATTTGCTTAAAACTCAACGGATTTCCATTTTTATATGTAATATAAAACTTTACAATTAACTAAGTTGTAAGTAAAGTTTGAAAACGACGGACCCTTTATTATTGGCGGTCCAATTTGCCTGAAACATATATTCGCCCTCCGGAAAGGGAAGCAAAGCTGTAATTCGGTGGTTGACCATCTCAAGGGAAAGCTTTTCCAGGGTTATATCTTCCTAAAACAGAACATTTTTCAGATACTCACAAAATAATTATTACAGTACTTACATTGTAGGGACACGTATGATTTAAGTTGGTAACGTCCCTAATGAAGCCATAAAAAAACTGGCTGACAGGATTGGACTTTGGTTTTTTCAAGAATTTGCAACCATCTAGGCTAATGTTGTACAGAAATGGTTTATACCCATTAGCCCGTTTGTACAATGCAAAGTTCAGCATAATATTTGTTAGTGGCTTCTCAAAAATTGTTAACTTCATGGACACATATTTATAGGTTCGATTTACAGCTTTTAGAACACAATAATCAAAGTCGGCGAAGTTCTGATTGGTGGATGTGCAAACAAAGTTTGTAAACTCAGTTCGAGGGGAAATCTAAAATTGTATTCAATTTAAGATTTTAATTTGATTATTTTATTCCAACACACTTACCCCTTTGAGTACAGACATCGCCATAAAAAATTGAAACAAGATGTACACCTGCGAGTTCATCATAAACTTTTGATGGTAGCATTTAAACTAATCGCAGTTCTTGATTTATTTGAAGAAAATTTGTAAATAAAACTGGAAAATTAAGTGAGATTTGATTGGATCACAATATAAGCACAAATATAATATAATGTCAAAGAGATTACACCACGCAACAGGTATTTTCAAAATTAATAAAATCACAACCAATTAAATTTACAATACTATGTGTATATTATTAATAAAACAATACAATCCAGGAATAAGACCTTTAATTCATTGTTAAAATACACATACTTTCCGACTCGCTTTTAGAATATGTTTTCTTCCAGAATATTATAGATTTATGTAGCACAGTGTTGCCTTTGATGTAATTATGACTTTGATTGGCTCTAAATTAAGTTCAGCATTCAGCTGAGTGTAATTAGTAGGTTTATAAACAGCATAATTTTCCAACCCATTGCTCGTGAAATTTCACTCTTTTTATAAGTTCTTCAATGCAATTTGAAAATATAGTTATTTTAGCAGTCAACGAAGTCGGTTAACTGGTTTTACACCCAACAGAATGGTCTATAATACAGTGAATATCCTAATGTATTGTACATCTGATGAATACTTTGTATACTTTGGGTTGAGTTAAGCCCAAGGCTCGACCTCGACCGTCTTCCTAATAGACATGGGCCAAAAATAAAAAAACTAAGGCACATTTCCAGCAAGCTCGGCAATAAATGGCATAATGAAGGAATTAATGAATGGACGAGGGCCAAGGCTGGTCGAGCAGCGGGACGAACTTATGCAAATGCAAATGAAAATTAATTTAATCCACAGTACGAGTAAATTTTCCATTTTAATTTAATTACATGGACACTGCCTACGTGAGCGACAGCTAACCAAAAAGGCAGCAGCAGAAAAAAGGAAGGAAATCAAATAAAAAACGGACACTTTCAAGCAACCATTTTTTTGGGCTGCTTTTCCCTCTCTTCGGTGGGTTGTAGTAGCTTTTGCAGAGTCCCAACTATGAAATGCTCGTGTGTCCACTTTAAGCCAACTGGGCAATTATTTTAAGCCGCCGCATCGGTCGGTTTGGGAAATTATGAAGGTTCCTTCCCTTGGTTTTAATTGGCCCAAAATTTCTGGAGTCTCTGCTTATGAAATTAAAATGCAATTTTCATTAAAATGAGTCCATCTTCTCTGCTGCTTTATTTAATTACCCATTCCTGCCTACCAGAGCTCTTCGCTAATAGCGAAATAAGCCCGTCTCCGACAGGCAAAAAGAAATGAGGCCCGGAGAGCTGGCAGGACTCTGCCAATGGCCAGATGAGGAGCAAGTCAAAATAACAAATTAATTAGGGGAAAAAGTAATTATTCCTTCGTCCTGGGCGTCGCCAATCCATTTGCATTGAGCCCAATTGAATGGGGGGAAATTACATTCAAAACCAAGTTGGAAATAAGAAGAAGTCCTTAGTTTAAAATGGTATATTATTATAGAGAACTTAGGGATTTTGTTTAAAATATTACAAACATATTATAATACTTTTTTAACCTGTATACAATTTTTAAAAGCCAAAGCTTAAGTTTTAAGTCTGAACCCAAAAACTCTTTCCTTTCCTGCTGAAAGCGATTAAGGTAAGTCATTGGCCATCTCTCTCTTTTACCCACAGACGGGGTTAATGTACTGACGGTAACATAAGCATAAACAGATTACAAGGCACATAAGATTGTCCACTTTTTATGGGTATATATGGTGAGTATATAGAAGGACCACGACCACCCTTCGTGCTGGACATGGCCAAGTGGTAGCGACATTATGTAAGAAAAATGCTAAATAAGCGCCTAATGCATAATCTGTACCGAGGCATTACACACATAAAAAGGCAGGGGTTACCAGGGCCCCCTTACGAGCTTCATTCCAAGCTCCATTCTGACCCCTTTTTGGGGGGGCTCCCACCCATTTCCATTGCCATTTTCCCCGATTTCCACTGACAACGGTTGGTCTGCCGGCGGACTGCGGACTGGCCGAGGCAGATATGGCCATAATGTATGACTGCCATTTTATATGCGCCTTTGAAAAATGTGCTGACACTTCGAGCCCGGCCAGGAGCTATACACTGAGAGAAAATTCAACATATTTAATTTCTTTATGAGAAGACAATATAATAAAATATATAATGTATCGATTTTCAAACCCTATTTTTGATCTTTATTTTATGACAAAGAAAAGTGTCTTAATAATAATATTTAAAAAGAGGTATGTGCACTGCGACCACTAGGCTCTAGGTGTCTTACTAGGCACCACTTTTTTCTCTAAGTGTTTTGTGAGTCGTAGCCTGGGGGGAGGTCTGGGGCAGGAGCTGGGCCTGGAGGAAAGGCTGGACAGCAGAATGATGGCGCTGGTGCGAAAGGGTTGACCCCAAACGCAATTGACCACGTGTGCGGGTCCATTTTGGGGGCGGTCAGAGCCTTAGACCCGCTGTGTGAGTGTGTGTGTTTTGGGGGGAAGGACCAAATCCTTTTATCATTTAAATGGCATATGGCAAAAGGCAGTTTTTATTTTTATAATCCCAGCAAGGAGCGAAGACATCACGGAAGTGGCAAACTGGGGGAACAAATCACACGAAATTTGTAAACGTCTCACCTCTATAGAAATCAACTCCCAACTCCGCCACAAGGACGGACAGGAGGACACCCTTCCCTCCCCCCCCTGTGTTGGCCGTTTATTAATTTGCCTCGAATAACTCTGCAGTACAAAACCCCCAGCGAGGCGAACGTAATCCGTAATCCCTTCGTCGTGTCCCGGCGATTTTCCGATTTTGCGTTTTTCAATAAGGCGAAAGGAACAATTTGCCGCACAGCAGGTGGAAATTGCCAGCAGACGGAGGACACCAAGGACATTTAGGGGGTGGGAAACCCCCCATGGTGTGGCGTAGATTTTGTGTCACTTTCTGGCGTAATTTCAGACCTCCCGACTTTGATTGGCGGCCATTAGGAATGGCGCTCGTGTACCGCCAGTCATGTGATTGATGGTCCAAACGTGATCTGTTCTCACCACTAGAGTTTTATGAATTTTAATGAAAAGTTACGAGCAGCTGGAATACGTATTGGTTATTGGTTTAGCCCGAAATCTTTAAACTCTCAGCAAATTAATTAAATTATTTCCTTCACTCTGACAAAAAGTATGCAACTTCAGAGAGGCCTGTGTTTTGTTTGCCATCTTGTAAGTATGCAAACATCAGTTTTGTA
Organism: Drosophila nikananu; assembly: GCA_008042635.1. Taxonomy (NCBI): domain Eukaryota; kingdom Metazoa; phylum Arthropoda; class Insecta; order Diptera; family Drosophilidae; genus Drosophila; species Drosophila nikananu. The sequence goes on from VNJV01017038.1 coordinate 7,750, forward strand.
ATGTGATTTGCTAGCTTATTGTCACATTTTTGTGTTAAACTTAACTCTAGCTAATGACAGACATTAAGATGGGCAATCATAAATCAAAAAGTGCGCCCCAAGTCCGCCCACTTGGCTCAGTCAATTGCCTGTGTGATGTAAGTAACCCTTTCCCGTGGGCTGCTCACCCCCTTGAAAAATATCAAAACAGATGCGGCAAGGAGACAGGATCCCTGCTCGTCCTTGACTAATGATGTGCCAACAAAATTTAACGCAACCAGCGGCTACAAAGAACCATAACTGACTCCACTCCACTCGACTTGACTCAATAAAAAAGATGACAAAGCGACCAATTCACTTAACGGCGAAACACCGAACCGGCAACAAATTTGACAATGAAAATCATATGTCATCATTATTAACACTGAGATGATTCCATTTTCCGGCACAACGGCCCGGCACATATGGCCCGCTTCCAGGCGGTGAAGCTAAGCGGATAATTTCGAAATAATATCATAATCATAAGCGCCAGGGGGTTGAATTCCTGGCAGAAAACAACCCCTTTGTGCCACAGGTCTTCTGGTGCGGAAGTCAACCTGCTGGCTGCGTGCGAAGCTGCGCACTTTTCGGGGCTCTAAAATCTCCACAATGAAAATGTAAATGTAAATGAAAATGAAAATGAAAATGAAAATATGTCAAAATGCCCAGCTCAACCCTGAACGCAAGGCTCTACTTCCCCCTTTTTGCATATTAAATTAAAGTAATGAAATTTTGAAACGCTTTCGAGATCTCTTGTGGCGATGCTGTTGTTTACATTGTACGGCAATAAAGGAGCGGACCAAGGGGACTGATGGACGGACAAAAGGAAACCCCGTAAGTCGCACATAAAACAAAGCAATTGGAAAATTATGCACTTGTCCTCCTCATCATTTCAGCGCCGCCCAGAAGTATGCTTTTAATAATCAGCAAAGTGTTTGAGGGTTGACGGGGCTTCCCCGAGGGCGGTTTTGCCATTTGTGCCGACAGATTTACATAAAATGGGAAAATATGCGAGTCCCCCACATTAAAATGTTTGGAAAAAAGTGAGCAAAGTTGAGGATTAAGTACGGTGAGGAAAGGCATCCGGGTTGTCAGAGGGATTAGATGAGTTGTGAAAAGATGACTTTCAGGGGTTCTGTGGAGGCGGAAACATTATGTTAAACCAAAGTTAGAGGAGAAGGATATTGGCAGAGATTTTTGGGACTCTTAATGTTAGAATATTTTCTGTAATCTTGAAAGCGAGTTTGTTTTATAATAAAATGTAATATATAAAATGTAAAAAAAAATATAAAATATAAAGAGTAACACCATATTTAATTCTCAAATTTTGTAATTAAAATAAAATAAAATTAAAAGTCACATTGCTCTACAATGAACAAGTTTCCCTTCAATTCCCAAAAGGTAATGCTAATTGAGTTTCCATAATTTCCCATCATTAAACTCAATTTACAAGTCCTGCACCCGTTAAGACCATCTGGAATATATTCGCCATATGAACCGAATATTCAGTCCACTCCCTTGGACACTTCCCGAAAAGATCGAACCCACGTTTGATTAACTTAAGGCCAGAAATTATTCCATTAGGACTGGGCGGCGCCTGAGCCTGCGGCCAAAACATCAGGAGAACTAAAAACCGCCCCAGGATACTGAAATACGGCTGAATTTGCTCTCAAATCTACACTTGTCGGAATTCCCAAATGTCTACTTTTCAATGCGCTTAGCATTTTTAAGCTGCTTTTAATAAATTCGACACAAAATTGAATTTTCATAACGGCTCGCCCGGCACTGGCACTTGTCCTTTTTGACACCATCCCTTAGCCTTTTGAGGAGGGGAAACTGGGAACGGGAACGTGTGCGACACTCACTTAAAAAGTGATTCATGGACACAGCCACCCCGGTGAGGGTGTTGAGCAGCCAAAACCCGGGGCACTTTGGTTGTCCTGTTTGTTGTTTCAGGAGGTGTTTTGGAAAGTTTCGGAAAAACATTAACAATTTCTGAAATGTCATTTAAACACTTTGAAAAAATGAAATTTTAACAAAGAACAAAAGTGCAAATTTATTGTAAGCAAATAAAGTTTACTTTTTACCACTATTTTAAAAGTACATTTTTGGATAAAAATCGCGAACTTCTTCATTGATTTTTTGATCGTAAATTGGCTTAATTTCAACCGATTTCAGTCTGGTTTGGTTTTTTCTTCACAGTTTTAAAAGGAGAACTTTTCTACATTTAAAACACCATTTTTAATTTTCGGCCAATTTTTTGTACAATTTTGACGATTTTTTGAAAAAAAGAATGGGGTCAGAAATCGCGAACTTCTTCAATGGTTTTTTGATCGTAATTTGGCTTAAACCCAAAGGATTTCAGTCTGGTTTGGTTTTTTCTTTCTAGTTTTTAAAGGAGAACATTTCTGCATTTAAAACTCGATTTCTAATTTTTGGCCAATTTTTTTTTTTAATTTTGACGATGCAACCCTTAGATTTTTTTTAGCTGCTAATTATCGTATTGTGAGCTGCAAGTGTATACAAACTTCGGTGTGCCGAAGTTAGCTACCTTTCTTGTTAAATTTTATTTATATATTTTTTGAAGCATGGAAAGTAATTTTAATAATGTTGAAACATTTTCTTGCTTCCCCTACTCTTTACACAGAAGCACATAATTATTTCCAAGGTTTCACTGACTTTAACTCTATCAAAAAGGAATTATTTTGCTCCCTCGTAAACCCAATTAAACCTTATGCTTTTTTGAGTAGCATTAATTTGCCTATCAACTTGGTTTTCTGCTCAAACCTTTTGCATATGATATGCTAGTTATATAATTCATGTGCATAATAAACAGAAAATAAACCTTGGCGACATTCTGTATCGCAGTTCATGTACTTACTTACTTTCAGGGTTCAGTGGCCTAGTGGGCGGAGTCACCAAAGGGGCCAAGGGGTAAATTTATGCATTCAAGTCATAAACAGGGGCAACATTTTATGGCTATTTCTCATAATCAAGTGTCGCCCGAAACGTGCGCCCGGGAAATGCGTGAGTGAGTGCCCCTCGTTTACAAGAAAAGCGATAAAATTATGAAAATTTTAATGTCGCACAAAGCAACTTGGAGTGGGTCTGGGTCTGGCATATATGGAGCGAACTCAATGAACATGTCATAAGCGGGGCTCGATCCCAATCCCATAACCCGCTCCCCAACCAAACACGTTCCAAGGCAGTTGTTGGACTTGTTGTTCCAGGAATCACAGTGTAGCACACGCGTGCCACAAACTGCAGACGAGATTGGTTGAAACACCGAGAGAAAAGAAGGTAGTTTTAGGTTTTTTAAAATCTAAACTCTTGAAATGTATAATTTTTAATGCAATTTTTTAAAAGCCCACATATCTTAGTTCGTTTAAAAACCTTTTAAATACATTTTACTGTGTTATAAAAATTGTAGAAAAATTATTTATAAACAACCCCATCAACATATTATTTTCTGTGTTCATATATCCAAGTTTTATGGTACCAAAGGTCTCCAGTTCTCATACAAGAAAATATGACACTGCCTATCGCGACCTGTAAATCACACGTAGGTGAACGAGGATTGCATTAAAATGTCATTGACACACCCAGAAATTAAAATGAAATTATATAAACCAAGAAACGTCACTTGGAAACACATTAAAAGCGATGTGCTCCAGCCAACACCTAGCCGAAAATTCCTTAATCGAATTTGCATTAAGCGATGAGCAGCTAATAATCTGTAAACCGAATTAAAAACAGCTCAAGGGCGTCCGAGAGGAAACAACAAAGCAGAAACGCCGACCCCAAGGGTCTAGAGTAAAGAAAAAAAATGTTAAATAAAAGAAATGCAAAGAGATTAGCCAGGAAAAAGAAAATCCTCCAACAAAGAGGCGGGGAAATATTTTCGGCAAATTAAAGCTAATGAAAGTGCCTCCGGACTCTGAGTCCTGGCAGCCACCTCAAGAAATACTGACAGCCATAATTCATGACCGTCTGCGGTGGGTGGCAACGCCCACCACGCCCCCTTTGGAGGACACTGAAAAATTCACGAACCTCCCCCCTCCGGTAAAGCCGGCTAATGATAATGATAACAAACATGCCCCAAGTTCTCAAGTCACAAACTTTTTGACATGGCCTTCCCCCAACCTGCTTTCCTCCCCAGGATTTCAGGATATATTTCCATATAATTCATTCCATGGCGGATGGCGGCCCATCCATCCATTTTGAAAATGTGAATTCTTGCGCATCATCATTGTTTGATGGCTCGTGCTTTATATATATGTACGTCGGAAGAAAACTTTACTTTTCATTTCCCCGGGAACCTTCGACGGGCGGGAAATCGCTTGATAAATTGGGGTCGAAATCATTATAAGCGTTGTGCTCCATCGCAGGGCCATTAATTTTTTTCGTGCCTCCCGCCTTTTAGAAAGGTACAAGTACAATGCAATAATGTATATAAGTGACTGAACATCTCAAGTTTCGACTTAATAAATCTAGGCAAATGAAAAATGAAACAAAATTGATGATCGGAAAGTTTTTGAACGGGAATTCGGATATGCAAATTGAACTTTAGCTTGAATGTATATTTTATTTGCAAATTTCAAGGAATACGCATATTTAGTTAAATATATTAATTAGCTCTCTAAGCGTGCTAAATATACAGGTTATCGTTTACTTTAATCATCATAAACAGAGGCTTCAAAAGAACGGCAAAGACGATTTGCCCTCATTTTAAGAAAATATTGTTTTGAAGGTAAAAATGTAAATAGATCTTAGAAGTGGGGAATTTTTAATAATTTTCCAGTTTTTGATTAGCTATAAATGAAAGAAAAATTTTGCTAAATTAAAAGGAAAATATAAAAGGCTTTGATAAAGATTTTCTGTTTTTTACAACCCAAAACCCACCGAAATATGACACTTAATCAACTCAAAACCCTCCGAAAACCAACCCAAAATTCACCCAAAAATCCACAAAAAACCCTTTCAGGAAATATTCCTAAAACAGCTACCAAAACCCAACCCAAAACCCACCGAAACAAACTCAAAACCTACTTAAAACCCACCCACCTACGATTATTACCTATTTTAGCTACCTCTTTTATTTCTTCCTCATTTCATTTCCGCTAAATAATCCCCATAATCAATCCCATATTGCATCGAATTTTAATTGATTCCATATGGAGTTCATCTGGCAATTACATAAATCGACTCACAATCAAGTAAAAATAAATTATTAATTAATAAGTGAATGAACAAATGGAGCGAGCAACGCAAAACTCGAACTCGACTTCAGGCCGCATCCAATAAGGCCTCAAAAAAGCCTAATTAAAAATTAGTGCAGTTTTTAATTAAGAGAAATACGAAAATGAGACTTCATAACCAGTTGCCAAATGCGTTGCAATAAAACAAAAAAAAAAAAAAAAACAGAGATTAAATAAATAAGCAGAAAAAGCGAAAAATAAAAGGAAAACCGAAACAAAAAAATTGAGCAAAAAAATTGAACTGAATACCGAGGCGACACATAAAGGCATAAGCAACATCGGCAGCAGCAAATGCAACAGAAGCAACAACAGAACATAACGCGTTGACAAAACGCTGTCCGCTGCCATTTATGAAACCCATGTTGACATGCGCCGGGCACAGGCGGCAGCTGCAACTGCCACTGCAGCGCACAGTGGAGCAAAGTGGTAAGAAAACGCACTTATTTTTAATATAAAACGATAAGGGAAAATAGGAAAAATATATTAGTAATTCTTTTGTTATTTATTGAGCTTTAAGGGGGTTGAACCATGTGATGTCCATGTATTTTTGTTACCTTCTTTTCAAAAATGTTACTAAAGAGCACATATAATTTAGCATATTTAATTTTTTACCAGGTATTAAGTAAAGTATTTTTCAAAATTCCTTGCTAGTTTAAATGTAAAGTTCTAAATTTCAAAAAGATTCTGGTAAAGCCTACAAAACTCTAGGGAACTGGGGACTCGATTCCTAAAATTTAAATGCTATTTTAATCTGGATAAGTGCGGACAATGCATGAACTAGGATATTTTGAAAATCTTAATAAATAAATATTAAAAAATTAGATAAGAATTTGAATTGGTTTGTGGAAAAAATGAACTTTATATTCCTTTCATTGCTGTCTTAATGACATCGAAGTATCGTAAAGTATCATAAATATCATTTAATAAAGGTTATACAAATGTTAACTAAATTATTTAAATGACTTAATTATAATTAATAAACTGAACATTATTACATGGAATGCTTGTAAGTTTTCTCTGTTATTTTTTATATAACTTTTCCCACAGTCCATCTTCAATGATTGCAATAATTTCTGACCGAGTCTGGCCGCAGTTTTGGCCAGCAGCGGCATTCTTTCCGCCGACCGCCGCCGCTTTATGGTCATGCGCTGCGCCAACTCGCTCCAAATTCTTCTCGGCCATCGGCGGCGGGCGGCGGAACGTGCCATAAATTGGCCAAATCAAATGCCAGCCGACGGACGGATTGCCGCCAGGCGGTATTTGGGGGTGATTTGGGTATCGCAACCCCTCCCGGGGGGGCATATTCAAGCGGCAGTTCTGGCATTTTCAGCCTTTTGGTTTTTGAGTTTGAAGTCAGACTTGCAGTCAACTGATTGATGGGAGATATTCCAGCAGCCTTTGTTTAGAGTTGGATAAAATCTAGATCAAAAAGATTTTGTAAAGTAATTAGAAGTAAAAGTGCTGATCAGTTATTAATATCAAAAAGAAACATCTAACATTTATGAGATGTTAAAAAGCTTGTTACAATGCTCATTTAAATCAATTGCCTGCCTGCTAAAAAACCCATTTAAAATACCAAAAGCACGCAAAAAATATTACAAATTAAGCAAAATTACTCGCTACGAATTTGGAAATGAGCCGTCATTTGTTTAATGACAGGTCACAAACGCAAACGCAAAAAAACTTAACCGGCAGAGCTAACAAATTGATTGACGGCTGTCGGTCAGAAAAGGAAATGCCACGGCAAGCGAAACATAAAACAGTGACTGCAACTGCAACTGCCACCGGCCGGGGTGATGACAATATTGACATAGTTGCGTTCACAGTGGCATCTTGCGAGGCGTCCACTGGGATACAAAAACATATATCGCGATGCAAAGTCTCCGTCTCCGAGTCTCTTGCACTGATTTGACTTTATTGAATTAGGCAACGACGACGAGCAACGTTTACACAGATTGGCAATAAATCAAAAACGAGTTCAAAATTTGTGTCACCTCAGCGGCCAAAAACGGTTGCCATCGATCGCCTCGTACGTGATCATTTTATTGAGCACATTTGACTATTATTAGGGAAATTTAACACATGACGAACTAAATACAGATTGGCGATTTATGGCAACATGATTTATATCGCGCGAAAACCAAACGAGCGGATTGCGCATACGCAGCGTTGCCGCAATGCGACAAATTTGGTTAAATTACGCGTGCAACGCGAGTAACGTGCCACGTCGTAATGAGCGCGACACGAGTCGTGATCATTGCATCCATCAGATGCAGATTTTTTGGGGATGGGAATAATGAATTTAGTAAGCTAAACTTTGGGCATAAGAAACCAATAATTAGAAACAAAGAAGGTAGTTTAGACTCATTTTTCCAAATCTTTTAATGAATTTCAGCAAGAATTGGAATTTAAGGTTCAAAAATAAATAGAAGTAAATATTTTAAAGGTTAAACCTTTCAGAAATTACGTGAACATATTTTTAGAACTTGTAAAAGTTTGAATTTCTTTTTATTAAATATATGAGATAAATATTTCAAATACTATGCCATTTGTATTATTTATTCTCAATTATTTCAAAAGTTCCTTGAACGCTTTTTTCTAATAAATTTAGACTAAATTTTTCCACTAAACTATCTTTGATAATTTGGAATGTTTTGAAATTTTATGAACCTTTGTATATTCAACCAATGAAATCATATTAAAAGTAATAAAAATTTAAAAGATTGGTATTTAAATAATCAAATCATAAATATATGATATATATGATAAATATTTTAAAGGTTAAACCGTTCAGAAATTACGTGAACATATTTTTAAAACTTGTAGAAGTTTGACTTTCTTTTAATTAAATATATGAGATAAATATTTCAAATACTATGCCATTTGTATTATTTATTCTCAATTATTTCAAAAGTTCCTTGAACGCTTTTTTCTAATAAATTTAGACTAAATTTTACCTCTAAACTATCTTTGATAATTTGGAATGTTTTGAAATTTTATGAACCTTTGTATATTCAACCAATGAAATCATATTGAAAGTAATACAAATTTAAAAGATTGGTATTTAAATAATCAAATCATAAATATATATTTCACTTTCTTTGATTTTTTTTGATATGTAAAATACAAAAAACTGATTCCCAACTAAATATTTCCCACAGCATTACGATAGTTATGTTAGTTTTATCCACTTTATTAGCATCGCTAATGCATATAGATTTAACACCCACTCGAAACACGATTTGCGGCCAACGGAAGTTGAATTGTTTACGGCCTTAATGCCCGTTTAGACAGCTTTTGACTCGGGCCAGGGGCTAATCGGCCGAATAAAACAAGCCATATCTCTCCCGGCTCGAGCATAACATTAAAAAAAGCCGTCCAGAGGAGAGCAGACAGTTTTGGCCAAAAGTCGGCGACGGACTGAAGATTCGATTTGAGTTACGCGTCGATTGGTGTTTTGTTTTGTCATTCAAATCGCCATCTAAGGCCCATTTGCATTCGCTTGTTGTGAATTTTGTATATATATTTTGTTGCTTTTGCCTTCTGCCTTCTGTGATTCGATTTTATGAGCGTTATAAAAATTTGCGTGATGGATACACAAAAGCGATTAGGTTTATTTTTAATGTTTCAATTTTTTTCGATTTGCCTTTTTGGAATTTATTTGATTATTCTCTCGCATTTGATGCATGCTATTTCTGGTCATAATATTTCTTTGTTTCCCCGCATGCAAATAAATTAGATAGCCTTTTATTTTGGTCGTTTTTAATTTCGTCGTCGGTCCACCGAGATTAAATTGATCCATGGATATTCAAATATTTTTAATTGTTTCCTAACTCGTTGATGAATTGCCAAATGAGATTTATATTAGCGATTTGATTATGTCGAACATTCCATTATGAGGTGGTTGTTTTTGGCAATTTATTGAGTGGTAATCTTTTTAATTTTGAATTAGGATTATGCTTGATTTTGTTTACAAGGCCTTGTAATTTTTATGCTTTCTGTTGCTTAAATTATATAGTTTTCCCCCTCTGATTTAATTTAATACCCACGCACCTGTGACAAAAATTTAAAGACAACCAGCGGAGCGTGGCCTCCCACGGATGTCTTTGGAATCAAGATAAATCAGTCAGGCGGGAAACAATGTTTCGTCCCCGCGTTATCCTTTCTGGCTTCTGGACCGGCAGACAATGGCGTCTGCGAGGAAATTAATTTTAATTGCCGGAGGTGCGTGCGCACTGCGCATTGCAATAATTGGCAGAGGCCAGAGTCCAGGGACCAGGCTCCAGGGACCAGGGTCCTCTGCCTGTCCCAGGAGCAAGGCGCAGACAAAGAAAGATGACACTTGAGACACCCGGACACTTAAGCTTGGACACGATCTACGGCTGCTGCAGTGCCTGCTGAATGGAAACTTGCTAAATAATTTAAAAACTTTCCTGCACTCGCTGCATAATTGAATTAGTGGGGGGGGTTGGCTCAAAACAAGTGTCAAAGCGGAAACGGAAGCGGTGTCGACGGGGCGGATTTCTATAAGAATTTGATTTGACCGTAGGAAAAGCAAAAAGGAACCACTTGAGAAAGGCGCGCAGGCAGGCAGCTGGGGGAAAATCGGGGCTAACCACAAGGTTTTTCAAACTTTACTCATTTTCAAAATTACAATGTTGCCGCAAGCGTGCCGCTCACCGCACCACCAGCTGGTAGAAAATGGCTAGAAAAATCTAAACGTAAGCAAAGTCAATGGGCAAAGTTGGCAGCGCGGCGGCAGCTTCTTTGATGATGACAAAGCGCCAGGAGATAACGGGGATGCCAAGAAATTCGCCTCAAAACCCCCTGCTTTCTGACACTCGCAGAAAAAATTTAAGATCTTTTCTTCAAAAAGAAATATGTAATATATAAAATTCTTACTAGAAATTACTACCTTTTTAAGCTAAGCTAATTATAAAAAAGTGTATCCCTCACCTAAACTCACCTTAATTTTCTTTGAGTGTCTTCTCTGCAGCTTCCTTTGCCGCTTTCGTCCTTAGCAGACATTTTTCTACTGGCAAAAGTTTTGTTGGCTCAACCACTTGACGCTCGGTTACCTCGGCTTCCACTTTTCTATCCCGCCGGAAAACTGCCTTTGAACAGAAAAATATTGCACGCATTTTCCCGGAAAGCAACGGCAACGAGGATGAGGAGGCAGTAAGGAAGGATTCCTTCCTTGGTGCTGCGGATGCTGCGGTAAATCAATTTCTGCAAATGAGATTTTTCAATTATAAATCAATTTTCGATTAAAATTACTTTTACGCATCTTCCTTTCAAGTCGCTCCCGTCTCCCAGCCTTTCTTCCTGTGAGCCTTTTGTGTGTGATGTTGGGCGGTGAAAAGTTTCTGACATCTGCGGAGATTTAAGACGGCAATGGTGTTCTATGGGAAGGATTTATATATTTCAGAAAAACAAGAAATTAAGCAGTATATATTTGTAGTACTTATTATTTGTAGTTTTACTTAGTTCTTTTACTTAAATTCGAAATTGTTCAAATAGTTCAAAGCCGAAATAGTTCAAAGCCTAAAAACTACATCCTCAAACCCTCTAGAATTCAAAAAACAATCTACAACCTAACACTAAGACAGCAACGACTCTCCTTCGTTGCCAAACCAGACATTTGATCCATGTTAAGACTTTGATGTGCGGAGACAGAGCGATAAACTGTGGCCAGGAATGCAGCTCGCTTTATTTGCGGCTCTTAATTAAATTGTGAATTATGGCCTTCGATTTGCCAAACGCCATAAAGGCCACAAAAATATGAGTCGCAGTTGCAGAGACTCGCTGGCCAGGAACTTTTTTGCCGGCCATAAACGTGGCAATGGGGCTGCTGGCATAAAAGTTTACGATGGCCCCGTTGCAGTCTCCAATGCCAGCAATCGAAGACGGGACATCCATCAGAGTGAGTCGAGTCCGACACCGATCGATATTAAATTATAAATAAATGAATGAATACAGTTTTATGACAATGCTCGCTGAGGGGGGGCCGGCAACGAGAGCTGTCGCCAAGGTAGGCGAACCGGGAACCCTTTTCCCCATTTCTGCACTGAGTTATGAGCATTGGGCGAAAGATAATGATGCCGTTCGATTTTCATTTTCATTTCGGTTTTGATTGCAGCAGCAGAGACATGGCCCATAAATTGCCGCATGGGGCACCAACTAGAACCGGAGTCATACGTCATAAACTGGCTGAAAGTCCCAACCAAACTCCACCCAATTTATTGGCCCTGCCAATTAATAAATTGGTAACTCGCTCGAAATGTTTATGGAAGTGCTAAACTCGTTGCAGTTTATGAAGTCACTGGGAAAAATTCGGGACTGGATGTTAGAAATATAAAGAAAATGCTAAAATGTTTACTACTTTTTTAAAATTTTATTTTATTAGCTTTAAATGGAAAACTAATATATATAAGCCATTGAAATACGAAGAAAACTCTAAGCAGTTGTTGTATATAGAGTTTTATTTTCTAATAATTCTTATTTAATGTACAAAGAACTCTTTCATTTATATTTTATTTAGAATTTTATTTTCTATATGAAAAGTAATTTACACATTTCTCCCCCACTAAATTCCCTAAATGTAATTCCTATTCAATGTACAAAGAACTCTTTCATTTATGACGACATGTTCCCCAATAATGATTGATTCGTTGCAATAAAATAAGAAGAAAAAAGAGAACCATAATGGCTTACCGCATTCCAAAAGGGTTATTCAAGAGGCACACACGTGCCAGAGGTCAACCGTAATAGGCACTCCCAAAAGCCATCCCAAAACTGAATGAGGAGCACACTTGCCCGCCGATCAATCACAATTCCTGTCTCCGCTTCGGTTTCTGTTTTTTTTTTTTTTAAGTTATCCGTTTTTTATTCCCGCTCTTCTACCTTTTTTGATAAATGTCGCACGCCGCGTGTCAAATGCGTTCCTTCCACGCAGGGAAGGAAAACTGTCGCATTTTCTTGGAATTCTGTGGTGCTGCATTCTCCCAAGGATATGCCGTTACAGGGGGGACTGCTGCCAGTGTCCTGGCAGCCGCTTTTGGGGCCTGTCATTGTCCCAGAGCGATTTTTTGTTGCTCGCCTTTGTGCCGCGCGCAATGCCAGCACGTGGACGGGGAGGGAGGGAGTCCCCCGAACCGCTGCAGATTTTATTTTACATTTTTTTTCCTCCTTTCCTTCTTTATTTTTCTCGTCAAGGCAAGCCTTTAATTTATGCAGCCCTGGGGAGGTTTTGATTTTCAGACGATTCCGTGGATGGAGCTCGGCCCGGCAATTGCCTCTAATTGTGGAGCGGGTGCCAGTCGAGGAAAAGTTGGGGGAAAAGGCGAGACTGTAATTGAGATCAGTGGGAGTGAAATCATGGGGAATATTCGGGGACTCATAAAGAAGTCGAATACGGAGAGGGGCTATGCCATAAGGAAGCTATTATAAGAGGGAATAATCATATAATTAAATTCAATTAATGAAGATTTTAGGTATAAAAGTGTTGAATTATAATTGAGAATATAATTATAATTTGGTTGGAAAAAATGGGTACTTTTTTGGCTCAAAAATCGCGAACTCTTTCAGTGGTTTTTTGATCGTAACTTGGCTTAAACTCAACCGATTTCAGTCTGGTTTGGTTTTTTCTTCTTAGTTTTTAATAGAGAACTTTTCTGCATTTAAAACTCGATTTCTAATTTTTGGTAAATTTTTTACAATTTTGACGATGTGACAAAAATGGGTAAATTTTTGGCTCTAAAATCGCGAACTCTTTCATTGGTTTTTTGATCGTAACTTGGCTTAAACTCAACGCATTTCAGTGTGGTTTGGTTTTTTCTTTTTAGTTTTTCATGGAGAACTTTTCTGCATTTAAAACTGAATTTCTATTTTTTTTTAAATTTTTTGACAATTTTGACGATGTTGTTTTTTTACTTCTCATGTTAGTTATTACATACATTATTTATTCTGCAATGAGGTTTTATCACACACAGAAAATATATATTTACATTCAGAAAGGACTAAAATAAAATTTTATTTCATATACTCGAATAAAACACGCTTCACCTTACAAAACCTGTTCCACAACGCTCTCCAAAAACCACTCACAGTTTCTCATCAATAAAAAAAAAGAACACAAAAAATATCCACCTCCATCTATCACATTAGCACATCATTCATAAGGACATGTGCCAATGGTTTTCAAATATGTTTTTCCGCCACTGACTGGAAAAAAAAAAACAAAGCAAGCATCAGGCTTTGGGAAAAACAGAAAAAAATAATCAACGGTGACGATGACGACCTCCCAGGCGAATTTGCAGGCTCGGCGAGATTTGCGTTTGCCAAAATGTCAATAAACACCCGAATGGACGGACAGCGGTGAAATTGACATTTATTTTTATATATTTTATTTCTCGCACCGCCAGTCAGCCACCCAAAACGGGGCAGCGTTACTTTCTTATTTGGTTTTATTCCACACATGTCTCTGGTCGTCGTGCTGGGTGGCTGACAAAATTTTATGCGAATTGGTTTCACATTTTGAAATAGTTTCATAAAAAGCAAATGCCATGGGCGGCCACCCCCCCCCCAATAACCATCCCCAGGAGCCACCTCACCTCCCACCCAATTCCATTTCATTTCCCGGGGTCCCTGCCAATGCGAGTGATTTTCATTTGACATTGATGATGTTTATTTATTTCGGTGAAAATGGAAAATATACAAAATATATGTGCGCACATATCTGCAATATGTGCACTGAAAAAAAGTTCAGAGGTTAACATCATTTATTTGATAATTTGTATTGAAGTTGAATTAATTTTTAAATTTATTATTTATCGATTTATATGCTTTTTTTTAGCTTGGAGATGGAAGCATTTCAATTTAAAGTGTTCTTCTATACTCCAAAAATTTATAGGACAAATAAAAGTATATAAAATAAAATTTTAATTCCCGGCATTTATTGATTAATAATGATTTATCGATTTTAGAGTATTAGCGAAGGATACATTTCGATAGCAGTTAAATCTCTGTTCCTTCCAAAAAGTCGGAAATAAATGTGTTTTTCCGAACTGAACGCCGAATATACGATTTCAATTATGATTATTAAAACTTATATATAGCACATAATAAACTAAATATGAACTAATCGAAAATATTTTATAATGTTATCGATTTCAGAGATATATTCCGATAATAAATGAAATTGTTTTATTTCAAAAAAGTCAGCGATCAATGTGTTTTCTAATTAAACTCACAAACTATAATTTCGATAATGAATATTAAATAAAATAATAATACACCACAAATTCAGAGTTTGAAATGTTACAAAATCATCGATTTCCGAATGTTAGAGTTGTTGTATTTCGATATTTCGATAAAATTTGATACTTTTTAACTTAAAGCACTTTGTTCATTTTACTTATTTAATTTTCTTTATTCCGTTTTGTTAATTTTTGTACTGTGCATCACCCACACGTATTTCCAGAAGTGTGTAAGTTTGTTTGTATTTATATTTTTTGTTTGCCATGTGTGGCTGAGTGTGTGTGTGTTTTGGTACTTGTATAATTTTGTTGTTTTTCTTGTTTATTATGCAGCGTTTTTGTTGTTTTTGCGTTTGTCGAGAGTCTATTTTGAAGTCGGTGGACATTGATGACTGACGGTGATGGGGATACCGAGACCCGACTCCTGAGTCCCGAATGTAAGAGTCCCAAGTCCCGTAGCCAGAATCCTGGATTTGATTTCATTTTTTGCGCCCTGGACTTGCGGCAAGTTTGACTTTTATATCAAAAACGAGATTGATTGCCTCTCGAAAGGAACTTGGCCAGCTTTCGAGGAATTGTGAGTGGTTTTGCATGTTTGGCAGAAAAAAATGTTGGCAATTTCTGCACTTTGTTTGAGCCCAGTGCTCGGTGTTGAGGGGCGGCGTCCCTGTGAAAATATTTAAACACGAAATTGCAACCAATCAAACAATTTTCCAATCAAAAGCTTTCATTTCGTCCAAATTTGAGACGGGACTTGTGCCAAATTTTAAGTTGCATAATTCAACAAAGGCAGCTCTTTTTGGCAATTTCCAAAAACCCAAAACCCACTCACCTGTCCGCCTGTTCCCTGTGCCCTGAACCCTGTGTCCTCCTGCCCGTGTGTTGCCTGTTCACAAACAGACAGGACATCATCGGGCAACCGGCTACGCAATTACCATGAACAACAAGGCGCAGGACGAAGGGCATTGGAGGAGGAGGGAGAGGCCTTCGGTATTGGGCCTGCGCCCGGCAAAGTCGTAAATATTCCAAATGTCATTTTGAAATCCTAATTTACGCTTCGACGATCTAAAATGCACACATTTGCAGCAGGCGCAGCCAACGCACAAAAGCGTCCAGCGTCCTGGGCAGCCGAAACAACGGAGGACGCACTGCAATCCGGAGACCAGGAGGCAACCATCCACCCCTCGGTAGCCACCACCTCCCACCAGGCACACTGACCACTGGCCACCCCCTCCTGCTCGTCCTCGTCAGGATTGGCATGCCTCATCATCAGTTCGAGTTCGTTTTTGCAGCGCCATTTTGTATCGAAACATGCAATCAAAATTTTCAAATTTTCCCTCTCTGTCTGTGTGATGGAGAGAGAAGGGGGAAAAGGGGTAAGAAGGAGGTCCTGCCTGTGTGTACTCTATACACACACACACACTCACATGGAATGAATTACAATCAGCACACAATTCAACGAAAAATGCCGTCCAATTTCTAAAATGTGCGCCGCTGCAGCAAACGGCTCAAAGATACCACCCACCGAACAACGCCCACAAGGCCACACAAACCCCACAAGGCACTGAGAAAAAGTATATACTATTTATAAGATTTATTGGGAAATTAAGAAACTGGTGAAGATGGATAAAGAATACTTCCTCTGCCAAAGGATATTTTCCTAGCACCTGAAGTTTATCTTAGTTTCTAATCAACTTAAATTCTTAATTAAGCATTCCGAAAAATGTAATTATTTAAAGCATAAAAATCAAACTACTAATTCTATATATTTTCTAAATACTTCTAATTAATAATCCTGAAATGTAACCATATTTCTTTCAGTACCTTTAACCCCCCCTTGCAGCAGCCTCATGGGGCGCGTTAGGAAAATTAGTGCATTTTCGGGGGCAGCCTGAACGGTTGGTGGGGCCCAAAAACAATATGTTTTCCAAACGGCATTTCCATTTATGTTGCATGTTGTGCACACATTTCCGCAAATGCATTCGCCACCACCGGCCAGCCCCATCCCCCAGCACTCCTTTTACCTTTGCGCATATTGGCGCTCCTTTTTGGAACTGTAACTGAGTTGGGATTCCGGCTTTTTCCTGGGTTGGAGGAGGGATGTATATGTATCGGGTGCATTGTCTATTCCCTTTTTGTGGGGAATCCCAGATTGGAACGAACGAACGAGACCAGAAAGCACTAGCTGCAACTTATCGGGTTTCCAATTGATGCGCACAATCGAATGGTTAATCGGAAGTTGTTTGCCATTTGGCTAAAATGTGCCATAGAAATTGGTAGGAGATCTGGAGGTATAAATGGGAATTATTTCGAGCTTGAACAGATATGAAAATGGGGTTAAAATAAACTAGAAATCTCTAAAATATCTGAAATGATTAAAATTTTAAAAATATATGGCATTTAAATACAACTAAATTAAATCTTAAGAAAGTTGTACAAGTTTTCTCTCTTAAACCTTGATTAATCTAAGCAAGTTGCTCAAAATGAACTACGTTTTATATAAATCTTATGAAAACCTTATAAATTTTGTGTAAAATCATTATATAAACCCTAATTCATGGCTTTCAGTCCGTAATTGTTAATCAGCGCACCTGGAGGCCCTAACCAACTTACTCATAAACAGCCTCAATCTTTAAATCGAAATGTTTATTCAAGAGATTTCCCCCCAAAAAAATAATCACAAAAGCCCATTGAGGGTCTCGAGTCGTTGAACTCCTTCGAAAGTTCTTCTTCGCAGTCCATAAAATGGAAAAGCTTACGAGGTGTTCGCCATGTGTCATATTGCGATGGCCTCAGACACCCGTCCCGTCCATATCTCGATCGGGGGATCTATTCCATTTGGTTGATGGATTTTAACGGCTACGGGACGAGGCCATTCCTTTTCATCGGATGGCTCAATAATAATCAACGGCAGTAAAATTAAAAATACATTTACCAAATATTGAATTTCAATGTAAATAAATTAAAATTAAACAACACCACAGACACAAAGAGAGAGACGAAAACATTTCGCCCGAAATCGTATAAAAAAAACCCAAACAAATTTTGATGACTGCGGAGATTGAATGTCGTTGGCTGGGCAGAGAGCCTCGAATAATGATGAATTAATTGAGTATAAAATGTTTCTGGCCAAAGGGAATGACAGGGAAATAAATAAAAAAAAGGGAGAACAGACAATCGGGTAATATCATAAAAATTATACAGTAACCGCAGCTCTCACCAATCCAACTTCAAGACGACTTCAATCTCCAATCTCCACTCTCCGGCTGTAAATGCTGCCTGATTTTTTGAGAAAAGTCTCGGCCTCCTCGACTTCCTAGAATGGCCATAAGAACTGTTTTATGTTAATGAAGCCGCGGGGTCGCCGTACTAAATCATGCTAATGGTATGCCTCGATCGGGGCTGCTGGTTAAATTGATTAATTTAATCTAGAGAGAGAGAGAGTTCAGCGCAAAAAAATACATATAATCGTGTGTGGCTCGCTGGCCGGGAACATATTTTCGCTTAATTTCATTTCCGCTTTTGCCGAGGCAGAGAGCACAGCCCCCTGCTTCCGTGGATTTACACTGGAAAAATAAGTGTCTGATTAATATTGAAAAAATATTACTCTTTGGGAAATATTGCAGTATCGTAGATGAGACTTTCACATTCGAAGAATATGTATGTTACTTATTTATATGGAAAACGGTAGAAAAGAAGAGCCATCTTAAATATTTATTTATTTATTTATTTATTATTATCCTGGCGGTACAAGTATACAACTTTTAAATTAATTCGCCAGTCACTAAATGTAATATTACTTACTTAAAACTAACATGATTTAGTTCTTAAATTTCTAGTTATACTTATGCATATGTTTAATTATTTAAATGATTTGTTTTGAAATGAATTTTATACGTTGGTAACTTGTTAGATATCATAATTAATTTAATAGGTTTTTTAAATTGCTTATGTGACTGTTTACTATAGAAAACTGTAGAAAATTAAGGTCTTTCTAATTATTTACATACCAGATTTCATGAAGAATGTTATAGGTTTTATGGTAATAACTCATAAAATACTTAAAAGCTTTCTAAATTCTTTGATTCTCTAATATTTCTGACTTAAAAAAAATATGTTGAATATAATTAAATAATTAATCATTATAATTAATATCATAAAAATTGAATCGAAATGTTTATTGGTTTCTTTAAACTTCTAAGATAATTATTCAATAAATAGAAATAAACATAAAAAATAAAATGTAAGAAATAAATATAATAATTATTCACAATCCCTGACTTAAAACCCCTTTTGAAATATCTCCTTATTTCCCCTCGACTTTTCCCCCAGTGCACACTGTCCAGCACTTGTTTCGTTCCGCCTGCCCTCGAGTATAGCGCAATTTTTTATGCCACTCCGCCCAAAAGGGTTGCAAAAATTGGTTAACGACAGGCGTCTTTTTTAATGCGAGTGTCACCAAAAATTTCATTTGGGGGTTGACTCTCGAACATTCAGCAGAAGAGCAGGGCAGAGCGCGTTATTGATCTGAATGAGGCATTGTCAATCTTGTTTGATGCATCACCGTGTTAACGTAGCCCCGAGATTAATATTACCCCAAATTCGCAAATGCCAAAAGGGTTCTCTGGGCGGACAAAAAGCGAATTTCCGTGTCATCTGTCAGTGGATTTGATGTCGCGATTTGAGTTGCCTGTCGCCTAAGGAATATTTTTACATTATTTCAAAGGTATTTTTTGGCGTACTTTGGATTTGATTTTGTGCCATTTTTAGGCCATGACAATTGTCTTAGTTTGAATATTAACTTTGATGTTCAGCTTGGGAAACCCTCTTCTTGTCATAGATATTAATAAATCAAAATATCAATGTTTATTTATTTTTGAAAAACCTTTTGCTTGCTCAACTAATAAACCCAAAAATAAATATGTTTGACAACTCTTTAGTGCCAGACAATATGTTTTTCCTACTCCTACTCCATCTTTTTCCACTCATAACTTGTGCACATTTTTCCCTCAACTATTTGTGTGCTCAAGTAATTCAGTTTGCCTTTCAATTGACTATCCTTAGAGCCTTCGTCTTTCACAAGATGCATAAATTGTGGGCCTCCACTTGAGGACTCCGGGCTCCTCTCTCTCATTAGTTTCCAGTTGTTTGGACTCAACACATTTGTAACAATATTTGGGAACTAATTTTAGAAGCGAATTGACAGACCGAAATATTTCAGGACAGATTTTTGACGTGCGCCCGTGATTTGTCATTGACATCATTATATGGATTCGGTGGATCGCTGGGTTCTCCCCCATAGGAGAAGGCGGCAGACAATCGGGCTGCCCCAGGAGCACTTCATCTGTGCCGCTTGGATAAACAAAGTGGAACAGCGAACCGTCTTCTGTTCAAAAGAAGGGAGCCCAGTTGGTTCGTCATGCGCCATGCGTCGCCACATTTTCTAATTGATTTTAAAATGTTTCAGCTTGGATAAATAATTGCGTTTTTGACATTCCCCCCGGCCCGAATATTCCATATTTCGTATTTCGTTGGATTCAGAGGGGAACGCCGCCGCCGGCCCATTGAGACTTAACTTAATTGCACGCCACCAGACGCATCGGGGAGCTTACTGTGGGCTCCACTCCAAAGTATATTACAATAATTTAATTTATGTTTGCTATTTATTATTTTCTAAATTGTTTTGGAACGTGCCGGCCGCCGTTCGTGTCCCGCGCCTTCAATAAATTTGTCCCTCTAACGATGGATCCTATTTTTAGAAGAAGAAGCTTTGCCTTCGCCGCACTGCGTGATCCGTGTTAATGTCCCGATTTGGTTCCCCCAGAAAAATATTGGGCGACCGGCAACTAATCCTTTCTTTCCTCCACTCGAACGGATGGTTTAAACTCCTAACACTCTAAATTGCCAAATGAGGGTTTTTATTAATGCTCTTGGATATATGGAAATGAGTAATTAACTTGGAGACTGCGGATTTATTTCGGGAAACATAATTCGGTGGTATTTTTGGGCTAACTCTTAATGAGTTAGCCGTGACCCTGGAGGGTTTTCAAGGAAATTACTGCACATATGTCATTTATAAGGTATTTTTCTTTAATAAATTCAGTAATAGAATGCTATTTATTATTTTATATATTACATAAATTTAAGTAGACTTGAAGAACTTGCTTGCTTCATTCTCAAACTAACTTAAATATTGCCTCACAATTCGTAGCCTATCGATTTCGATTCGGGGTTGAATTCTGGCTTTCAAATCCAAAAGAATCTGGGGTTTGGGGGTGGCTGAAGTCGAGCAGTTTGTTGACCCAGGCGCGGGATTCCGGGGAGCTGGCTCAATTGCCACCAGCGACACTTTACACCAGGCTTCCTTGTTTACATGCCAGCCTCGATTTGTTGCAGCCTGCAGCCGAGGAAAGCGGGGAAATGGGAAAGCGGAGAAAGTGACTCCACTTGAAATGGATTCGAAATGGAAATGGAGCGTCAACAGATGTGCGACGGCTGTTAGGGGAGAATATTTTCATAAATTCCAAGTGGAGGTTATGATTTTGCACTCACTTTGATTTGTGTGGAAAGCCTGGCTAAATTAAGGAATAGTGTAAGAGGAAAACTTAATTTTTAAGGAAGAAAATAAAATTTTGCTTTAAAGAATTCAAGACGAGTAAGGTGTACTTAAGTATTAATTAATATTTGTACAGAAAGTTAGCTTCTTACTGCTCCCAGAAAATATTTTCATGAGAAACTAAATACTTTTGTAAGCTCAATTTTTACCTCATCTCTGTGAAATTTAGTATATATACAGAAAATCATATGCTCTGTTATTTATTCTCACAAAACCCAAAATAAATATTATATTTTTATGCTTAAGAAACGTCTGTAAGTTTTATATTGCTTCCGTTCTGTAATAATTGCACATTAATGTGCAAATCTGCGTGGGCAAATCCCTCTCGCCTTTTGGCTGGACAAATATTTACACTGCCAGCAAATCATTTCATAACATCGCCGGGACGGGGGAAATGTAAACATAACGCCTTCCTGCCACGTGGCCTATTTAACCCTGCAACATTGGCTAACATATTAATAAACGAAATCGTTCATAAAATTATAGCAACACCAAAGGAGCCACCACCCTGTTGGCACATTGTCAAGGGTGTCGGAGGGGGGTGACAAGGCGGAACGCAACCCCGGCAACCCCACGAATTATGAAATTATTTTCCATAATGAGCTGCTTTTCAACCCCCCGTCGTCAACGAGAAGTTGTCGTTTTGTTCCGACTTTTCGATAAAATCATATTCATACTTGCAGGCCGGAAAATGTTGGTCGCGTGCCGCTATTTAGCGTCGATTATCCTGCCAGCATA
Source organism: Drosophila nikananu (assembly GCA_008042635.1). NCBI lineage: Eukaryota > Metazoa > Arthropoda > Insecta > Diptera > Drosophilidae > Drosophila > Drosophila nikananu. Next base: position 29,637 of record VNJV01017038.1, read on the forward strand.
TGCCCCATGTCCTGGGTGTCTGTCGTGTATCCTTGCAGGAGTCGTGTATCCTGTCAGCGCCGCGAGGCACCGTCCGAAGATGATTTCTAGCTTCCGCCAGCAACGGAAGTGATTCGATCTCTTGGTGAAATATATTTTTTTTACCCGATTGGGTGTCGGTTTTGGTTTTGCGGAAATGTTGCCCATATTCGCTGGTAACTTTCCAACTCGGTTGAGCATTAGGTCACCCAATTTCCCCGACTTGCAGGCAAGTGAATGCGATTAGCAAGTGAATTGAAGGGAAATGGGAAATTCTGATGAGTCAGTCTTGGGAATTGAAGGGGGATAATGGGAATGAGAAGGCAAATTTTTGGCTGGAAACATTAATTTTCTAAACGTGCTTGTTTTCTTTGATTTATGTTTGCCATTTACATATTAAAAGGTTACTTTATGGAAGAGGATTACTTAGAAGAAATTCGTATTTAAGGCTTTTAGGGAGCTTAATAATTGCCTTGCTTATTTTTCCTTCAAGTATTTCCTTTAATTTATTAAATATTACTTAAAATCAACACAAAAACCAGTTGCAAACTCAAAATAATGTTTATAAAACCCGATTTGCTACGCTCAGCGGCTAGTCGACTTAAGAACCGCCCCTCAAAACAGGATGACCTCCAGCTATGACAATTCATCCATCGATTTCCCATTGTCCCTGGGCAACCTTGAGTTGAGAATTTCACCCATTGCAGCGGCACTCCTTTTGCTTAACCGATCCCACGCCAAAAAAGGATGGCACACAATTTCACGCTCAAATATTGAAAAATGATGGGTGTCAATATTTGCATATCATTTTCGGTGCGTGACGGATGCGAGTTCCGGGAAGGAACTCCGAGGAGGATCGCTATAAGCCGGAGGACAACGCAACGCCCCTCCCTGGGCAAAAATCCTTTTGCCAACAAAAGGGTAATGGCTGCAAATCCGTCGCGCCATATGCAAATCCTTCCTGGGCCCTTGAGGCCCCTGCTTAATTAGTACGCAAAATATTTGCCTTAATTGTCGCAAAACAACACCGAAAAATACCGAAAAGGATGTGAGAGAGAGAGTTCCAGCTAGAAATTATAATCCCTTCGATCGGATTTTCCGGTCAGATTCTGGCTACCTGCTACCTGCTGTGCCCTGCCTTGAGTTTTGCACTAATTTTCGCGCATGATCCTGCGGATCAGGGAGCGATTCCGGTGATTGATCCTGTTTGGGAACGATGTGCGGTGACCCGAAAGAAAGAATTGGACATCTTCCATTCCATTGTGCCAGCTCCTTTCAGGTTGTCTGATCTCTGCGATTCTCTGCCATCCAGCTGGGCGGCTTACAAGGAGCGGCAGGCAGGACAATGGCCATGGGGCGTTGCTATTGAGACAGTTTACAGGACACTTAGCTCGGCTTAGCCGCTCGGCACTGCGCCCGGTCCGTGGATCTGGCAATACGAAATTGATTTGTCGACCGAAGATGCTGAGGTATTCCATTGACCACCTACCTAAGGAGTTGGGTCCTCTGCCTGGGGACTACGGACTACCGCAGAGCGAAAGGCATCCCTTTGACAACTCCTCACATATAAATCAATCAATTAAACTTTTATAATGCACCGCATGGAAAATATTTGCAATGCCAGGCAGCAGTAAAAAAGCAAGAGGCGACTTTGAGGACAGTTTTGAGTGGCGTCAGTGAGGACCTGTTTCAGATTTACACAAGGAGAAAATTAATATAGAAATATAAGAAATAAATATACTAAGAGTGGAAATTATAGATTCAAATTGTATATAATAATAATTATACTCACTAGCTTAAGTATACATTTTACATTTATACATTTTATTTCTTATACATTTTCTTCCTGTGCCGCCTGCCCACTTCAAGCCGCAGTTGGTAATTAAAATTTCAGCTAATATATTGAGGTTGAAGCTGAATTTTTTTTTTGGGGGGACCAGCGTGCGACAAGCATATGACAGTTTGACAAACGGCAGACAGCCGCTGACGAGGCAGCCTCCTTTCTTCCTTCTGGCGAATGGCAACCTGAAAAGATGCTTTCTGGAATCCCGCGTATGTCCATCCGATGGGGACAAAAATCATATTAAGACGGGCACATTATAAAACGACATGGAGCACAAGGCTAACCAAATGGAGGTAGCATAACTTATTAAAAACCAGCACAGCATTGCAGAAAAAAACAAAAAATAAATAAGGAAAACGCCAGAAATTGCCGCTGAGAAATGCCCGAAAATTGTCTGGACAAAAGGAGCTGTCTAAGCGCCACTTGGAAAACGGGTTTTAAGGAATCTCCCATGAACGATGGTTTCACAAGGGTTTTGTTTTTTTGTTTATATTTTATTTAGGGGAATAAAGTAACAAAAAGTTTGCCCTCCTTGGGCGCCATTCATCGACTGGGAGTTTGATCAACGTTCCGCGAATGGTTTGCCATTGAACTTTTAGCAAATTCCTCTTTAAGTAGATCAAATTCAATTGAATTTTCGGGAAAGAAATTAACAAGAGGGGTTTCCTGTTTATCCTGTATTTATTTCTTATTAAATTGCAAGAATTTGCAAATTGTTTCGAATTTTTAAATAATATATTTTAGGTTTCCCATCGAACTTTTAGCAAATCTCTCTTTAAGTGAATGAAATTTAATTGAATTTTAAGGAAGGAAATGAATAAGAGGGGTTTTTGTGTGTCCTGTATTTAATTCTTATAAAATTTCAAAGAAGAAATTTTAGCAAATGATCAAATTTCTAATATTTCAAAACTTTAAACCTTATATTTAAGGTGAAAACAGAATACCCATAAATACTTTATTAAAAATCCATTAATTTGGTTAGCTAGTAATTTCCTTATATCCTCCCATCTGGAATCCCAATTCCTAGTAACTCAATTAATAAAGTTTTCACAAGTCTGGGGAAGATTTCCCACTATAACCATGGGATATCAGTTGCCGTTCCCATTCCCAGAGCAGCACACGATTTGGAGTCGTAAAAGGGTGGCCTTTGTGGAGCCAGTGTTTCCACACAAATGCCATAAATCGAACAGATGATGATGATGGTGATCAGCCGCATCAGTCACCTCCGAGGAGACGCTCCGATGACAGGCACGTTCTGTGGTCCCTCTGCCGGCCGTGCAATAAAAATTTTCAAAAATATCATAATTTTTTATTTCCAGCGAAGAGAGATGCTGGAGGCAGGAGCCATTAAAGGGTTAAAATGAAACCGTAAAATGCAACAATAAATTATGGAAAAACTAACATCAATTAAAAGTCGTAAACCCCAGAAGCTGGGGAAATGGGGAAATGCGGTAGCCGCCAGGGGGAGGCGGAAGGGGAGGATAATGAACCGCAATCGGGTGATAGATAATAAAAAGGGAAAATTCAAATGTTGTTGTGAGAGCTGGAAATAGACAAAATAGATCGAACCGAGATCACAAAAACACTCGTTAATATCGAACACACACAGAGAGATTCGGATTCGGGATCGGTGGAGGGATGTGATGGAGATGGCATTGTTTCAATAGAAAACTCATAAAACTTGGGAAAAATTGAAGCAATTTTGTGCTAAGAAAAACAAATGCAACGGCCATAAAATCATGAAGAAATGAAAACGCAACTAGCAATGCGTTTATGGATCAACTATATGCCATAGACACAGCGTACTCTCCGGGTCGCGACCCCTAGGCCAAGCCAAACACTGGGAGAAAATTGGTGTATAGTCTTGAAATCTGGAAATATATTTTTGATATAAATATGGTTTTCTTAAGTATTTAAAATTGATTATAAAAATAAATTGTTAGGTAAATTCCCTCTAAAAAATATTAGTTTTCTTTTAAGTTCAAAAAAACTGAGATAAAAAATACATTTTCCTTAATAAAATGTAATATATTCATTACAGCTGTAAATATATATTAGGCCATGGTTTTCTTAAGGTGTTTAAAATGTATTTTTAAAGTAATTTATTAGGTAATTCCCTTCCAATAATTTAGCTTCCTTCAAGCTCCTATTTAATCCATTTCAAAAGTAATTTATTGGGTAATTCTTTCTAAGAAATATTAGTTTCCTTCCTTAAAAAAAATGTGTATTTTCATCTGAGGTAAATATACATTTCCCTTAAAATTTTTAATAAAATGTAAAATGTATTTATTAGAGCAGTAAATATATTTAGGCCATGGTTTTCTTAAGTTGTTTAAAATGTATTTTAAAGGTAATTTTTTAGGTAATTCCCTTTAAGAAACATTAGTTTCCTTTAAGCTCAAGAAAAACTTGTATTTTCATGTGAGGAAATGATAAATTTTCCTTCAAATTTTCCCTAACATTTTCCTCTCCCTGTAGTCATAGGGTTGCACTCTTCTCGTGGATTTTACGGCTTCTCAAATGTTTCCGCAAGCGCTCGTCGGGCGATCATAAAAATTTGATTTTCCTTCGCGGCTCATCCTTGGCCTTGGGCGGGGAGGACCAGAACCGAGGGCGAGGGCTGTGTTTACCTACAATAAAAGATAAATCGTCTGGTTTATATATGTAGAGCACAGACTACGGGCTACGGGGCACAATGAGTGCGATCAGCGATCGTAAACACAGACAATGTTGCGTTTTGAGTTTGAAAAGTGTGTGTTTACGGCCCAGCCGCTCCTTTATCCTTTCGTCGAAGGGATATGTAGCTCTCAGTGGATCAGTACCTGTATACTACGATATATATTGATCTGATCCGAAGACCGCTTTCACCCCGAGTCCGCCTCTGACACGCGCTCGTAAAACCCCCTTCTCGCTTTGGGATCAATCTGATATTTATTTTGTATTTTTATTTCCCGGAGACTAGTGCAATTAAAACCAATTATGTCGTCGCCTTCTGCTTTGTTTTTCGCAGTCTTATCTTTTTTTAGAGAGTCCACCAAATTCGAGTCTAATTGCGCCTAATTTTTCGAGATCTAATTTGGATTCTATTTTATGTTTATGAGCTACTGTGGAGCTATGGAAGAGAAAGGTTAATGCATAAAATTTTTGTGTTTTCTGGGAAGAGAGTGCCTGACATCAGGTGACTCTTTGTTACAGGATCAGAATCTCAGCTAGATAAGGAGAAATTAGGAGTGTCCAGCACTTAAACCATAATAATTAGGGCGGCTTTCTTTTCGAATTATCTCCTTTGTAAGTCCTGCTCATCCTTAAACACTTTTGCTTTAATTGTTTGTAATCTCATTACCTCTCGCACAATTTGTTTTCTCTTTTTTAAGGCTTAATAATTAGGGTTTTAAGGGGAAGTTTAAGTTGGATTAGCAAGTTCTTAAGACCGTTTAAACCCTTGATTTTATTAGTATACCTATACATATATTGTATTATTTTTTATAGATTAATCAATTTAAAAGTAGATTTAGTAAAGAAAACCCATTTAAAACCTCTTATTACTTAGTATACTTTTAAATTATTTAATACTCCCTGGAAAATTACTTGAATCATTGTAGTTATCTTTAAATAAACCCTCCAAATTAAACAACTTTAACTTTCCCTCCCTTTAAATTTTAAAAAATAGCTGTCCACTGCGAAAATGTAATAATTTTCAATGATGCACTTTCCCCTAATGAAAAGCCCTTAACTTTGCAGACAACTTAATTGACAGCATAATTCGTTTTCATTTTTTCATACATATTTTTGCACTGTAAAAATTGCACACGCGAATGGCAATATACAAAAGATTGTGTCACATTTCCCCTGCCACAGGCTGAGGTCCTCGACAATTTTTCAAGTGATTTGTGCGGCTGGCCACAAGAAGCAATCGCAATCAAAACGAACGACACTCGAGTGGGCTGGGCAAATATAATTTTCGCAGCATTCAGCAAATAAATAAATAAATGCAACAAATGTGTGTGTGAGGAGGGCGGGCCACAGAAATCGCGTTAAGTGAGTGCAATTGACAAAAGGAAGCCAACAATGAGAGCCAAGCTCTCAAATCGGGCCAGAGGAGCGGTGGGAACGGTGATGAGCTGAAGGAGCTCTTCAGAAATTATGCGTGCGTGAGCAGCACTGAGGGAAAATGTCTACATTAATTTGTAAATATATTTAACACAGTAAATTTCGTTTAAAAAATATGTATATTTAAAATAGCTTCTAGGGGTATTTATTATAGAAAATTACTTGCCAAAAATATGTGTTTTTAAAATAGAAAATAAGAAAGGCTTTTATTTAATAACAGTGACAAAATCGCAGTCTTCTTTTTAGCTGCTTACGTTTAAATGTTTAGTATTTAAGAAGTGTTGTGCCTTTTCTCATGAGCTAAAATTTTGGATATAGATTAAATGACTTAGGGTTATTTTATATATAACCATTTATTTTCTTAAAACTGTCCAAATGGACGCATTACATTATTTAGTTTTTAACCAAATGCAAGTCAATCCATTTATCTTAATGTCTAATTTATATGCTTCTGATTTAATTTTACTATAACTTACTATATCCAACCCTCTACATTTTTTTTTATAAGTTTCATAGTAAACATTTTTCCCTCTGTATCCTTGAGAGGGATGTTGCCGCTGCCTTGGCAACACTTAGAGACTCTTCCTTCATTCATCTGCGGTTTTGCCAGCAATCAAATCAAATTATGTCAAATATTTGATGAGTTTTGATTTGATTCGATTTGCGCTGCCATTCGTGAGGATTCGTAAGGATAACAGTTGTGGCCGGGACACCTGCAGTCCAACAGGACATCCGGCGCCACGACGGGCACCCAAATTCTTATCGAAGTCCGCCGCTCGAGAGTTATGAGTGGGTCCAGACTTGGGACGGCGCCTCACGAACGCCGAAGGACTCGAAGGACCCATCCTGTGTACCTGACCGAGATCATAATTCTGTATTTGTCAACTTGTTGGCTAGTTTTGTCGCCAATTGTCTGCATTTCATTGACCAAAAAAATACAAGTCAAATAGAAACCAAGGTAAAATCAGAGCAGGTAAAAAACAGGTACCTACGCGCATTTTTTTAATTATTATTGCCCGGCGTTTATGTTTGTCTTTGGTTTCTCTTTTTTCTACGACCTAAGACAAAGGGAAATCCTTTTTTAATATTGCCTAACAGGGAATGGGAATGGGAATGTTAAGAGGACTCGGTTTCGGGGCAAATTTATGGCCAAGCCTCGTAGCTGTTGACATTTTCCTTATCTGTTTTCCTATTTTCCTTTCGCTTTTGCCCTTTGCCCGCAGTGTCCTCATCGCCTCTATCAATGAAATATTGATCGAGTCCGCAGTGCCCCGGACCTATGAAGATATCATTATGCATCTCTACCCCTCGCTGCATTGATTTATATGCAATTATACCTGGGCCGAGAGACGTCGGGCATAATTATTTAAATGTCGCTCTATAAAAATCTTTATCGACTCCGCCCCGTCTCAAGTTGTAAAACTCTCCTCGATCTGGAGGCTTGGTTTATTAAAGGACTCCATAAATGCATTTTTCCTGGGTTTTTATTAGCCGGAGAGTGCAGAGATTTATGGCCTTCGGCACTTCACGAATGGCCCAGTGTCCCCAAATCAGCATTCGACTACCGATTTTAAACACATCCCAGTGATTGACATGTGATTTGGGTTTGGTATAATGAACACCGAGGAGAGATACTTGTTAACACACCGAATTTAATAACTTTTTAAAGGTCTTTTTCTGGGAAAAGAATTTTATTTGAAATTAGTTTTTATGAACTCTTTGATAGGGGAAGTAAATTGAAGTAAAGTAAACTTAAAGTCAAAGATCACCAGGATATTTATTGATTTATGGGAAATCCTTTTAGGGCAAACTTTAAATTAAAATACGGAATTTTCCCTAAATCCTAAATAAATATAGTAAATATATGGATATATTTGCATACTTTATCTGTTAAATTAAGCTTTATTATTTTTATTTAAAATTCTTTTTCTAATTTCATTTTATTTAATTATACATTTTATTTATATTTCGTATATCTCAAAGTTCTTTATTTAATTATAGATTTTATTTATATTTCGAATATCTTTAAGTTCTTAATTTAATTTTAATTTAATTTCATTTAAAACTCCATTCAATTTCCTCTATAAAAAATATCACAACAATCTCCTCCCCACTTAAGTATGCTTAACCCATGAATCCGCTAATCTTAACTCCCATCTCAAAAAAACCTCCATTTCTGTTTTGAGAACCTGCATATGCCGACAATAATTTCATTTATAACCCCACCACAAAAAAACAGATTTAAAGGAGAAATGCTTTTGGAGCGAGTGGCCCATAAACCAAACATCAAACGTTTTCGAAGCGATTTAAATGAGTTCGCATTTTGATAGAAAATTTCTCAGCCGAATGTGATCCGAATTTTTAATTGAAGGTGATCATAGCTGAAGGGGTTAGGGAGGGTAGAAAGAGAGGGGCAAAGTGTACCGCAACGGCGGCAAAAATGTTCAACATTAAAATCGAATAAAACTTTGTTCAAATTGTTAAAATTCCAAAACGGTAGCTCCGATCCAAGCCATAAAACGCACCCTCAAAAGGGGACTACGAGCTGACTCTCCTCCCTACGAGCACGTAGCCTCCTCCTGCTTTTTTAGTTTAGTTTTTTAGTTCCCCAAAAAGTGGGCACGTCTGCGAAATGGAGTCACGCATGCGCCATGGATTATGATGATAGAGATGGTAGAGTTATTTTTAAATACATTAAATTAGGAGGTTTTGTTTGTGATAAAAATTGCTGGAGTAATTTACGAATAAGAAATAATATAATATAATAATAAGCATAAATAAAACCACAAATAAAAATCATTTCTTAAAGTACTACACATTTAATTGTTTATCTTCTCCTTAAAGTTTGATTTAAAACATGTGTTAAGGCAACACAGATCCCAGTTTAGTAGAATATTTTTCTTTTTACATGCCTTTAAAAACCTTTTGTTGGTTTTTACCCTGATATTCATATTCTTTAATATTTTATGTATTTTGTAGAATTCCCATACCTCACGACCCCCTTGCTCATCTCTAGACTTCCCTCAGACTTCACGTAACCATATATTGTTTTTCGAATATTCTTCGAAAATTAAGGACTGGACGGCCATATTTTTTTATGATCGACAAGTGTGAAAAGCGCAAGCAGCCGAGATCAAACAGCACGCCGAATCCTTTGGCCAGGACATGCAACATGGCAACATTAAAAGGGGAGAAAGGGAGTATAAAACCCAAGAAGAAACGTGCCTGAGGCCCGAAAAGGAACTTTGTTTGGCCTCCGCCGAGTGGCCAATAATTATGCCCAAAGATCGTCTTGTATTTGGAATGCTCGGCGCATTTTTTCCATTTTCCCATTCACTTTCGAGACGATTTTCCGGAGGGGAAGAGGGAAACTTCTTCGCTCACCTCGGGGACTTTGAGGCCACCGCCGCCGCCGCTCCCGGCAAAGGATCCTCTGAGTGGCCTGCCTCATAAATCTGCCCAAGGGAAAGCCGAGCCAAGCGGAAGCAATTCCGTTTTTTATTTTATTTCAGTTGCATTTAATTTTCGTTTTTGTTTTCGTTTTTTGGATTTTAAATTAGGGCAGCAAAGAGACCGCAAAGAGATATTGAAATTCGGCTACAGATTAACGCCCGGCGATAAGGTCGCAGGGGGTCGTGGAACTGGGAATCGAAATCAAAATCGGGGTGAAATTTTTGATTACTAAGTACGCAATCGATAGATGGCATTGAATAATTAATGCCAAGGTAATCGCCAGGGCAATCCTTGACCTGACAATGAATTCCTAAATTACTATTTGCATTTTACGAATTAAAACAGAACTGTGTACTGCCACCATTGATATAATATTATTTATTCGTAGCTCTAATTAATTTATTAATTTATGTATATTGACCACAGTTGGTTATTTTCCCAGCTCGAACTAGAACTTCAAGACAATTCATCAACTAGTACGTTAGAATTTTAAAAAATCAATTTTGTCAGCAATTTCGTGGCTTTTAACACAAAATTCATCTGTTATGACAAGTCTCTTCGCCCACAAAACCAAAAATAGACAAAAACAAATCTTTAAAATGTTAATTAAGCAATTCCATGCCTGACCTTATTGAGTTTTAGCAAATAAATATAAAATATATCCATGCCATTGTTTATGGTTATGAAGCTAATGGATTGTGAAGATTGCCTCTATTCAAAGCCAGACATCAAACGTCCATATATCGTGCCCATCGCAAACGTTTAACGATGGCTGGCGGCCACCCAATCTGCATAGACATAAAAGATTTGCTATCTTAAGAAGGAAGATCAACTAATTCAGTAAAAAACCCATCTTAGATAATCTTAATTATCAGAAAAGGAGCCTATAAAGTAAAAAGAAATCATTGCAAGTTCAGAAGTTAATCGACAATTATATTTTATCATGTAATAGTTATTTGTCGAAAGTAAATATAGAACGAATTTTCAAAATATCCTTTTTCTAAATTGTAACTTGCAATAAATAAAATATTATATAGTAGTCTCTGTAATTATTATTATGTATTAAGAAAATTCATAATTTCAAATTTTATACTTCTAAAAGCATACATATTAAATAAGTCCAAAAATCAATTTCTGATTTTAATTCGAATTCCAGAACTTCGACAGCAGTAACATTAACAGCGTAATTCCCCTGCTTTCGGGTAAGTCTTCCAACATTTTCGAACTTGCCACCGTTAAGGGCGTATAAGACTTTTAACAGCCTGAGAGTAGCAGCAGCAAGAGAGCCAGTGCGCAAGAGTGCGACAGAAATAGCTGACATTTCGAAAATGAGCACGAGAGCGCATTGTGCGAGAGAGTGAGAGGGCGGGAGAGGGAGAGAGAAGGCAACCTGTAGGCAGCAGTAATCGAAGAGCGAGAGGCAGCGATGCGGTTCGCTGTTGTTGTTTTCGTTATGATTATGAGAGTCTATCAAAAACTTGTCTGCTGCGCTGGCGTCTGTGTGCGTGTGCCACTCTGCTTGTGTGTGTTTATGTGCGGCACTGTAGTGTGGGTGTGAATATGATGGCAGATATGAAAAGGGCAGATCCGCTTTTTCGTTGGTCGACGCTGGCGCAAAATGAGCGAATATGAGCGTTATGAATTATGTATTTGCCTTGTACATAAACAAACCCTCTCTCCAACACGCACACACACACACACATGCCCTCGGGTGCTGTATGCTGGTGTTAGTGGCTTTTTCTTACTGGTGCGCAAGGTGGCTCCCCTACCCACCTTACGCCCTATTCTTCCTTTTTTTCTGCTTGCCGTCTTTCTTTCGCCTTTTAATATGTATTATCGACCCCTCTTCACCCGCCTTGCTTTTCATTTTATTGGCGCTCTCTTCGGGTTTCTTTCGCTCTCGCCAGAATTTATGACAGCCTCGGCCCCCTTCCCCACCCACTTTGCCATGCTCCTAGCAGCGACGTCAACGTCGACAGCGTTATTAATGCCTCCTTTTATTTCCAGCTTATTGTTGTTCTTTCCCGAGGAGCGCCGCGTCGTGCCCTCTCTTTCGCGCACGACTCCATCACATTCCCGGAGGTACCGTAATAAAGTCAACTTGCAGCGGCGAATTCCAAGGATTTTCCAGGGGGTAAGTAGCTTCCTGCTGTAAGATAGTTTCTTGATTCGCGATTTTTTACTTAAAATTATGATTTGAAAAGGGTATAAACTTGGGAACTCTTCTAACTTCTAGGGTATTTTCTGAGCAGGCTGCCTTAAAGTGACATTTTTAAACACTTTTGTAGTATTAATAGATTAACCTTAAACTTCTTAGTTCTATTTGAAAATCTAAAAGCATTTACTGACACATAAACAGCTTTTTAAAATACAATAATTACTAAATATTCCATTATTAACTAGAATCATTATGAATTTTTATAGTAAACGTGTAAACTTGGTTTTAGAACCATCTTTAGTTATTATTCCAATGTAATTTTTAGTTTCCCTCAACTTCCAGATGTTTCTCACTTATAATAACTAAGTATACCGATTGCTTAATTGATTTTCAATAAACAATTGAGGATTAATCACACTGCCTTCCAAAAAAAAAAACCTTGAAGATAAACAATTAATCATAACTCATTTGTCACATGTTTCGATAAACCGCCCAAAGAATTTGCAATTAAAATCAAGAACAAAAAAGTTTTTATCGCCGACAGGTGTTGCTGAAAAACTAAAGAACATTTGCAATTAAAATTTAAGAACTGGTACGAAAGTTTCTTTTATTAAAAAACAAAAACTTGAAGTGCTAAAAGTTCCAGGCAAAGAAAGAGAGGGAGGGAACACAATTAGAGAAGTGGGAGTTGCCCAAAAGTCAAAAAGAACCGAAAAAGATACATTTTGATGAATGGCTCATAATATTCACACACACACACAAACACCGATATCACTCATACGCACAAGCCGACGAATAAGCGAAGTCACCCAAGTCAGAATTCTTCGATAAAAGGAGGCGGGGGCGCGGCGTCGGTGGTGGTGGTGGATTCCATACACGAATACAATAGCGAAAGAACACAAAATCTTATAAAACCGAAATTAAAAAAGGCAACAACAACAATAGTAGCGCTCATAACTGCGCTCCAGAGCGGGACAGGCAGCGAGTGAGCGAGAGCGGGAACGGGAGAGCGCAACAAATGGCAGGCGCGCTCCCCAACTAGTGCGAGCGAGATGGCTGGCTGCCCAAGGGCCCAAAGGCGAGAGGGGTTCCTCCCATAAATTATGATAAATTATTAATCGGGGAGTGCGAGCAAGAGCGAGCAAGCGAACGAGCGAGAGAGAGCGAGAGCATGCCCCTAAAAAGAGTGAAGAATATTACAACAACAATGGCGCAAAGGTGAGCCGCAAAAGGCGGAAGGAAGTCGCTGCCACTGCCGCAGTCGACGTCGACGCAGCTTATTGTGCCCGCTATTCGAAGAGTTCAAGGGGTATTCAATGTGCTTGTGTGTGTAGGTAACGGGGATTGGCTTTATCAAGTAGATATTCTATTAAGATTTTGGGAGTTATGGTAGCTACAGAAACCAGAATTGGTATGAGGACTTTAATTTCGAAAAAATATCGCATTTGTTAAGCTTGATTTCCTTTTATTAATAACCACAATTCAAATTAAACCGACAAGTATTACCCCAATCAAAGTCCTCTCTTCAAACTATTCCTTGCCAGCAGTCTCCAAAAGTATGCAATTTATAATATACCAAGTAAACCACATTTCCACAAGCTTTTCACACAATATTCCACAGTGTGCCCGGTATTTTTGTAGACAGTGCACTATAGCATCCCCATATCTTGTTGTTCTTTTTTTTTTTGCGGCGAGAGAGAAGCTCATAATTTGCCGAACAAGTTTCATAAACGTCTCAGTTCTCTCACTTCTCAGGTAAAAACAGCGACTGCGACTGAGCATCCGCAAAGCGAACAGAAAAAAGCAAAAAGATCTACAACACACTCCCTCTCGAGAGCGAGAGGGCTGGCAACAGTAACAGTAACAGCGTGCGAGCGAGAGGCCGGGCCATTTAATAAAAATTATGATGAGAGGGAGCGAGAGGGCGCATATGAAAAATTATATGAAATGCGAGCGAGAGAGCGTGTGGGGCGAGTGTGTGTGTGAGTGAGTGAGCATAAGGTGGGTTGGCTGAATGACTGTCAGGATATGCCAGTTGCTGTAATAATAAAAATGCACAGACACGCACACACACACACACACTGCGAAACCGGTTGCTGCGCTCACGAGCGCCAGAGCCGAGTGCCGAGAGCCGAGCGGCGAACGGTGAAAGCCGAACGCCGACGAGCGCCGAGGCGAAGTGTCGGGTCGAGCGGCTGTTTTTGTTTGTGTCAGTGTGATTTCGACGCGCGCTGCTGAACGTTCGCAGAACCACCGTTGCGTATGCGTAACGCGCACAGTTTCCCAAACCAGCCGACGACGACGACTCCTGCGTTTTCCGCGAAAATTCTGACAAACGATGACAATCAACGGGCAGCCGTAGTTTAGCCCTCCGCTAAACACAGAGCATCCATTCAGTAAACCCAATCGAGGCGCGCGAGCAAAGGCCAGCGGTAAATACGCCGCCGCCGCCCACCACTGCCGACGGCAAAACGTAAAAGTGTCGAGAGTATAAAACCAAAAACCAAAATCAAAAATTTTGTTATTTTTCCGCTCGGTGAAAATAATAATTTCCAAAAAAATATGACAAACACAGTGCAATGTTCAACCAGCATGATTAGAAAATATATTTGAGAAAAGCCAACAAGCAACACTCACACCCTCACACACACACGAAACGGAAGTGCATTCGAAAAAAGTTCTCTTGATGAAAAATCACCTGTCCAACGTTCTGTGTGCGATGCGTAGTGACTTCAAGGATAATCACCAGGAGACCATCAATAAAATGATACAATTTGGTACAGTGAAATATGGCATTGTCAAACAGCTGAAGGATCGCGCTCGCAGCGCTGACAAAGGTGAGTTTTCAAAGGAAAATTCTCTGATTTAAATGGGGAAAGTTTCCTTAAATTTGATAGTTAGGAAAAGGAAAATTCAATTGGAGAAATGCAATTCAATTTAACAATTTATGAGGAATATGTGCGTGTCATAAATTATACATACTTAATAAAGTAACTTGAGCAAAACCTTTGCTAAAAACAAGTATATATTTTTAAATTAGGTACATTTATAATATACAACTAAAAACAGTTTAACTGATGGTAAATTTCAAAACCTTAGACAAACAAAAATAATACATATTCTTGTTCAAACTGAAATGTTTCAAATTGTTGTTGACATAATTGCTTCACGAAGAAAAATTCGGTAAAAAACCAAAAGCTGTCTGCCTGAAATTATGTTATCACATGTTTCATTTGTCATTTGTACAGCAACAAAAAAAAATAGAAAGTCTTGGCCATCAAATTTTAAAAGCATTTTTCCAAAAGCAATACGATTTTGATACATAACTGAACCATTTAAAATTGGTTATCAAATTTGTCATTATTGTGGTTTCCCTTGGTCTAGCCATATTTCTTCTACCTACACGGGTATGGACTTAACCGTTTTCCATTCAACTGATAAGGCACTAAAATGGAAACCAACATTTTTTGGTTAAACATTAATAATTGTGACTTCCTTAGGGGCTATAGGCAGAGACCATTTAAATACGTTTTAAAATGAGTTTTAAAAGTCTAAAAGACCAAAGACCATACGCTGCAGCGCTGGACTGCAGCAGTTCTCCCCCCTCTTGTTCAAATTTATACAAATAAATTATATTTCTTTGGTTTAGCATTTCCAGTTTGTGATTTGTTTTAATTTGAACGTTAACAGCTGCCATTGGTTAGAGAGGGTCCCCCTTCTCGGCCGATCTTGTTTTTTATGATAAATCAAAAATCGATTTCGTTTTAATGGAGCAACTTAAAATCGATATGATTTAAATATGGCTTCGTAGCATTTTATACACAAGAAATAACTTTTGGGAAAGGCACAAAACTGAGTTAGAGTTTGGTTGTGATATTTTTTAGTGCTTTTTGATTTTTTTTTTTTGGAGGCCTCTCGGCAGGCGTATTTCTTTAATTGGTTTTGAAAGCTTCGATTTTTGGACATTTGCATGCGAACTTAATTATATTTATTGATATTTTTGTGAGACTGATGGGGCTCAAAATTAAATGTGTTGTATATTAAATTAGAGTTGCATAAAGTGCAAAATGATTTCCTTTCTGGTTGTGTGTATATATATTTTTAGTTGCTTAATTACAAATGAGTTCTCATTAAATTTGGAAAATTGCTGCCCATAAGCTTTAAAAAAAAGGTGATAAACACTTTCAGTATATACATTTTTTTCCCCTTTTATCAATTTGTTTGGCGCGATTTTTATTTATACACCGCATATGATGGCATATAGGAGGTGAATATATATACGGTGTATAGTTGTGTATTCGCTGCTCCGGGCATTAATAAATGTTAACTCATTAGTGCGGGATAATAAATTAAATTAATATCGCAAAAAATGAAAATCGAAGCAGATTCGCAGCGAGTTGGTTTGGTGCTTATTTCCATATGATTTATTTAGGGTATATACACACACACCCTTTTTATATACAAAGCATATATTTAGCTTATATGGAAATATGGAAATGCCCATCAATTTGTGTCGCCACATTTTGTAATCGAAGTCCCTCGCGTTCGCATAACTTAATGACATTAATTATTTAATTATTTTTATTTATGCGATTTAGCTTTTTTTCCATTTAATGCCACAAAGTACCCATGAAATATGTATGTCTAAAACGGAGGAGCTACCATAGCTCATGACCTATGGCAGCAGGGACTTGGGATATATTATTCAATTATGCCAGTGCTGTTTTTAACTCGCAGCACTGTTTGTGTATATTTTATGTAGTTTTTTCTTTTTTTTTTCTTGAATTTCGTATTTCGTATTTCGTTTTTGGATTTATTTTTGCCTTTTCCTTTTGCATTTTCCAATTGGCTGAACATTTGTTTCACCTCAGGCCACCGGAGCTCACGGTTGGCTCGCAGCGATTTGCATATTGAATATGACGATGGAATAATTGAAAGTCAGTCCCAGAACTAAAGTCGACGCGTATGCAAAATTCGATGCATAGAGGAATGAACTGTGGGATGTCGAGGTGGAGGTACGACTCCATGGCAGTCGTCAGTTTGGGAAATAAGGGATTCATTGAGGGGGGAATTATAAAGGAAAAATTATTCTGAAAGCCTAAAACAAAATCACATTTCTTGGTCATGTGGTAATTATTAAAAATCCATCTAGGAACTAATTAAATTAATTGATAAATTGGTATTTTTTCTACTGTTTATACCTAAAAGAGTTCATAAAATATTGCTTTAATGTAATTTTAATTTGAAATATATTCCTTTGTTAGTTGTTATTTGATTTATATGTTTATTTTTAACCTGTATGCTTAATTGCCAACTAAGCTACAGGATGAGTATCAACAATAACTATTATCTTTCTTTTAACTAATTATTTAATGACTTTTCACCTTTATTATAAATTTTTTAATAAAACAAAAGCGACAAAAAGAGCTTTAAAATTTCTTTAAAAATATTTATCCACCAAATTTTTAACTATTCAAACCTTTAAATTATTTTTATATATCCCTTCTATATATTAGTCTTCAAAAAAGCTACATTTTTGAAATTACTAAAAATAAATACAATAAATTAAGCAGCTTTAATTTACCATACACTTTATTTAACATTTTTGCATTAAACCTAGAATGTATTTTCGCTAAATTTACTTTACCAGCTTTCAGTTGTTTTTAGTAAAAAATCGATTTGCTGAAAGCTGAAATAAACCCCAAACAAAATTTATGAGCAAACCCCCGGCACCGCAATTTCGTTGAAAATATTTTGACACATAAAATGCCAAAAAGTTGACATTGGTTAATGAGTTGATGGACAGACGACGACTCTTCTGGGGGGTTTTGGGCAATTATGAGTTTCTAAGGGGCTGACTGACTATAATACAACACTCTGCACACTCTTCAGGGATTTATTTATTCGCTTCAGTTGCGCATGCAGAGCGGGAAATAATTCATTCGAATTTAGCGAAAAAACAGACACAGCCGAATTTATGACTTGACTTAATCCACCTTTAAACTGGCGCGATTTAATTTATATAGAAAGGCGGCTGGGTTGGGTTTGTTGTGTGTGTTTCGACAATGGGAAATATAATTTCCTGCTCGTTTCACAATTTCACAATTTCATATTTATTTATCTGGCGGCAAGAACCTCGCCCGACCGACCGCCCGCCCAGTTGTCAGTAGAACAAAATACACCAAAAAATAAATCTAAAAAGCACAATCGATATATATATATATAGGCATATATAGATAGACTCGGTTAAATGTTTGGATATTTTGTTTTGGGGCGCCCACGTCTTCGGGGAACTAAAATGAGCGGCAAACTAAAAATCGAAAACCGAAACTGAAACTGGGGGGCTGAGGCAAGGCATTGGCCCCACACAAACGCACACACAATAAACAAGCGGCGTTTATTGTTATTGTAAATTTAACAATTTTATTACCAATTGCAAAATGACTTAACCATGTTCGAGACAATTTTATGTTCGTCATAATTGGAAGTTGTTTTATTTTTTGCGGCTTTTGTGTGCGCCGCTTGAGAGGTTTATGGCAGCATTATAATTAATTTCAATTAATTAAAATACACTTTACTTATCGGCCAATCATAATCATAACTTTTCAGCCTGAGAGCGCGGTGTCGTTTTTGAAATGCAATTAAAGCACAAAAAATCCCAAAAAAAAAAAAAATTCATTAAAAACCAAAACAAAAATTCCATGGAATCGTCAAAAGTAATAATAAAAATAATATTAATGCGATCAATATGCAAATGGCGCTGATAGTCTACCGGCCGCTCTATCTGCGTATCTTTTGTACTCCAACGTATCTGTATCTTTGTATCTGTGTATCTTTGTATCTTTTTTACCAAAAACAGCCACAGAAAACTTGCCCAACTCGTTTGATTTGTGCAGAAATATGTTTTATTATATGTATATATCGAACGATTCAGCGAACGATTCAGCGATCCAAGAGCCAGTCTGCTGGCTTTAGTTCGTTGGCTCTGAGTTATCATAAATTATATTTGATGTGCGTGTGCGGCGGGGACCAATCTGTGACTTGGTTTGCTTTTTAGGCTCGCCAGCGATTAATTAGTCAGAGGCACTGGACCAGGCCAAACGGCTGTCAACTGCTTTCTCCCCTTTGGACAGCTCACCTGGCAACAAGTGAGCATCGATCCACTCGATCCACTCGCTCCACTCGAAGACTAATTGTGGGCAGCACAACACAAAGAGAAAAGTCGCAGGAAAAAAACTGCTAGAAAAAAAGGAAAACATCTTTGACTGCGGAAAAGGAGAGAGAACACATGCTTCAACAAGAAATGTAATTGCATTCAGTTGGCAGCCAGCAGCAGCAGCCACATCAACGCATTTGCAGCAAACAATTGCCGGCGATTAAGTCATAGGCACTCCAAGGGGTGAAGGGGAGGTACAGGGGGGCTGCTGACCAACAGGTAGTTGAGTTATCGGGAAATGGGCAGAAAACCCGACCAGCACAGTGACTATTTTGGTCTCCGCAGAGTGGCTGAAATTCTAGGGAAAACACAAAGGAAAATATGACAAATTATAGAGATTTTTATAGAGTTCATAGCTTAAATAAATTAAGGAGAGTATTTATAATTTATATTATTAAAGTTTACTTTCATACTTTGTTAGGAATGATATGTTAGGATTTCCCTTTTTAAAACCCATTTTTCTTTTTCTCCCCCACAGAAATAGGCAGCGATCAGGAGGAGAACGGCGGCTGCTCGCCGCTAACCACGGCCACCACCACGGCCAGTCCTAGTCGCAGCCCGGAGCCGGAGGAGGAGGTGCACCACCAGCAACAGGAACAACAGGAGCAGCAGCAGCAGCAGCCAAAGGAAAGCCAGGAAGCGCTCCAAACAGATCAAGAAACCACCACCACCGTTGAGGATAACAACAATATGGTGGTAATAAACAAGCCAAAATCCGAGGAACGAGAGCCCAATGCGAGTGGCTCGATGCCCAGTTCACCGGTGGCCGAGGCCAGTGCCGAGGAGGCGGCCATTGAGAGAGTGCCACCCAACCAGGAGAGGGATAACAACAAGGACATCGAAGTGGATGTGGAGATGTCGGATGAGCCCACGAGGAGTGCACTGCCCGAGTCTCTGCCGGGAGTGTCTGGTGCTCCCGTGACCCTCGAAGTTATACAAAATATGCAAATGGCCATTGCCCAGTTTGCGGCCAAAACCATTGCCAATGGTTCGTCGGGGGCGGACAATGAGGCTGCCATGAAGCAGCTGGCCTTCCTGCAGCAGACGCTGTTCAATCTGCAGCAGCAGCAGCTCTTCCAGATTCAGCTCATCCAGCAGCTGCAGTCACAGTTGGCCCTGAACCAGGCCAAGCAGGAGCTGCTTGGGGAGGATGATCAAGAGCAGGAGCAGGATCAAGAGCAGGAGCAGGATCAGGAGCATGATCAAGATCAAGATCAAGAGCTGGAGACGGACACGTACGAGGAGGAAGAACGCATAGCGGACATGGAGCTGCGCCAGAAGGCGGAGGCTCGCATGGCGGAGGCCAAGGCTCGCCAGCACCTGATCAATGCCGGTGTGCCGCTGCGCGAATCCTCTGGATCCCCCAGCGATTCCCTGAAGCGGCGGAGAGAACATGACCATGAATCCCAGCCCAGTCGGCGGCACAGCTCGGAGCAGACCTCCCACAAGGAGAAGAACGCCACCCAGGATGCGCTGGCCAAGCTGAAGCTGGAGATGGAGAACACACCGCTGCCCTTTGGCTCCGATTTGGCCTCCAGCATCATTACCCACCATGACCACGATCTGCCTGAGCCCAATTCCCTGGATCTCCTGCAGAAGCGCGCCCAGGAGGTGCTCGATTCCGCCTCGCAGGGCATTCTGGCCAACAACATGGCCGATGACTTTGCCTTCGGCGAGAAGTCAGCGGATGGCAAGAGTCGCAACGAGCCCTTCTTCAAGCACCGCTGCCGGTACTGCGGCAAGGTCTTTGGCTCCGACTCCGCCCTCCAGATCCACATCAGGTCGCACACCGGGGAGCGACCCTTCAAGTGCAACGTCTGCGGCAGCCGCTTCACCACCAAGGGGAATCTCAAGGTGCACTTTCAGCGGCACGCCCAGAAGTTCCCGCACGTGCCCATGAATGCCACGCCCATACCGGAGCACATGGACAAGTTCCATCCGCCGCTGCTGGACCAGATGTCGCCCACGGATAGCAGCTCGCCCACCCACTCCCCTGCGCCGCCGCCGGTGAGCGCTGCTTCCACCTCCTCATTTGCGCCCGCCTTTCCGGGCCTGCAAAATCTCTACCGCCCGCCCATGGGTATCCTCAATAGCTTGGCTTCGGCTGCCCCACAACATCCGTTCTTCCCGCAGGATCTGCCCACGGACCTGAGGAAGCCCTCGCCCAGGCTTGAGGGGGAGGAGCAGGAGCCGGATCAGGAGCAGCAGGAGCGACAGATGGCGGTGAAGAGTGAGCCTGTGGAGGAGGAGAAGGACCAACGCGAGGAGGAGGAGGAGGAGCGAGAGCGTGAGGAGGAGAGTGCGGAGGCCTCGGAGCCCGAGCCGGAACCCCTGCCCCTGGAGGTGAGCATCAAGGAGGAGCGCCTGACCTATGAGCCGGATCAGAATCAGGACGAGGATCGCCAGAGAACGCCCTCTCCCAGCCCCAAGGTAGAGCGCTCGCCACAGCATCACCACCACCAGCAGCATCATCTTCATCATCACCAGCATCATCTTCATCACCATCGCAGCAGCCACCTGGGCTATCCGCCAGTGGTGCAGCCCATCCAGCCCGCTGGTCTGATGCACCAGCAGCCCTCCCCGGGCTCCCAATCCCACCTGGATCACCTGCCCACGCCGGGCCAGCTGCCGCCGCAGCGCGAGGACTTCTTTGCCGAGCGTTTCCCCCTCAACTTCACCACCGCCGCCGGCGCCAAGAGCCACCACTCACCCGAGCACCACCATTCCCCCGTGCGATCGCCGGCGGGCGGAGCCCTGCCCCCGGGAGTGCCACCGCCGCCGCACCACCATCCCCATCAGATGGCCAGGTCGCCGTTCTTCAATCCCATCAAACACGAGATGGCCGCTCTGTTGCCGCGGCCGCACAGCAATGACAACTCGTGGGAGAACTTCATCGAGGTGTCAAACACCTCCGAGACGATGAAGCTCAAGGAGCTGATGAAGAACAAGAAGATCAGCGATCCCAATCAGTGTGTCGTCTGCGACAGGGTCTTGTCCTGCAAGAGTGCCCTCCAGATGCACTATCGCACCCACACGGGCGAGCGGCCCTTCAAGTGCCGCATCTGCGGCAGGGCCTTCACCACCAAGGGCAACCTGAAGACCCACATGGCGGTGCACAAGATACGGCCGCCGATGCGCAACTTCCACCAGTGTCCCGTGTGCCACAAAAAGTACTCCAATGCGCTTGTCCTGCAGCAGCACATCCGTTTGCACACGGGCGAGCCCACTGACCTCACGCCGGAGCAGATTCAGGCGGCAGAGATCAGGGATCCGCCACCCTCCATGATGCCGGGTCACTTCATCAATCCCTTCGCAGCGGCTGCCTTCCACTTTGGTGCCTTGCCAGGCGGTCCGGGAGGACCACCGGGAGGAGCTCCCAACCATGGAGCGCACAACGGCGGCCTGGGTTCGGAGTCCTCGCAGGGCGATTTGGACGATAATATGGATTGTGGAGAGGAATTCGACGATGATGTGTCCTCGGAGCATCTGTCCAACAGCCACCTGGAGCAGGAGGGCGATCGGCCAAGGTCTGGGGATGACTTCAAGTCTTTGTTGTTCGAGCAGAAGCTACGCCTGGATGCGGCGAGCAGCAATTCGGTGAGGCCGCGCTCCTCGGCCTCGAGTCATGGCCACTCGGCGGGCTCCACCTCGGCGCCCACTTCGCCCACCTCGGTGAACCACCAGCAGCAGCAGCATCTGGCAGCAGCGAAACGCAGTGCCTCGCCTGCCCGCTCGGAGGCCTCCCAGGGAGCTCTGGATTTGACGCCACGAGCAGCGCCCACCTCCAGTTCCAGTTCGCGTTCGCCGCTGCCCAAGGAGGAGCCTGTGAGTCCGCCCCACCGACCAAGGAGTCCCAGTGGCCATGCGCCCTCCTCCCTGCTCTCCTCCCCCCTGCCACCCACCGTGCCAGGCATTGACTGCCTGCCGCCGGGACTGCAGCATCATCTGCAGCAGCAGCACCAGCATCTGATGCAACAACAGGCCGCTGTGGCCGCTGCGGCGGCTGCCCAGCATCATCACCACCAGCAGATGGCGGCGTTGCATCAGCATCAGGAGCAACTGCGTCGCCAGGCGGCGGAGGAGCAGCAGAAGGCCGCTCAAGCAGCAGCAGCTGCAGCAGCAGCGGCGGCAGCGGCGGCGGCGGCTGCTCAGCGCCAGAATTCCCCGCAACCCAATCAGCGGAACCCGGAGAGCGGTCCGGGAGGAGCCGGAGTGCCCGGAGTCGGGGGTGGTCCACCCAATCCGCTGATGGGCGCCCGACCGCCCTTTGGCATGTTCCCCAATCTGCCGTTGTTCCCGCCCGCCACCACGCAGAATATGTGCAATGCCATGAACCAGATCGCTCAGTCCGTGATGCCGGCGGCCCCGTTCAATCCGCTGGCCCTCAGCGGCGTCCGGGGCAGCACCACCTGCGGCATCTGCTACAAGACATTCCCCTGCCACTCGGCGCTGGAGATTCACTACAGAAGCCACACCAAAGAGCGGCCCTTCAAGTGCAACATCTGCGATCGCGGCTTTACCACCAAGGTGAGTTTTTGGTTTACAATTGCAGCATCTTCTCCGGGGGTTTTTGAAGCTAAAAGGGATTTGTTTAGGAAAGGATTTCGAGTTTAAAAATAATACTAATTAAAGTATTTTGTACCTTTTTTTTAATTTTTGCAGGGCAACCTTAAGCAGCATATGCTGACCCACAAGATCCGGGACATGGAGCAGGAGACCTTCAGAAATCGTGCCGTGAAATGTAAGTCTTCCAAGTCAGTTCCTATTCTAAGTTATATTTCAATTTTTGAAATCTTGGATAACTTACATGTTTGCAAAGGGGTTTTTAAAATTTGAAGGGGGTTTTATATATTTTAAATAAATTTAAAAGCTAGATTTGTAATGCAGAAAAATAGGAAATTCAGTTTAAATGAATTATTATATCTTAAACTTATTTTAAAGCTGAATTTCTGATTGAGTAAAGGATTTTTACTGAAGTAAAAGGGTTTCTTTTCTTACTGAGCTTTTGTGTATATTATTTTTACATTATTTTTTTATATTTTGTTTTTTTTTTTTTATTAATTAATCCCAGATTATTCAGTTTCTTACTTAGTTTTTGTAAATATATTTTTCAATTATTCGTTAGGGTAATTAATACTATTAATCGTTTGAAAAGTTAAATTTCTGATTCAGAAAACTTTAAAAATTCTCTTCAATGGTTTCTTTTCTAACTTAGTTTCTTCTATATATTTTTTAGTTAGTCTCCAAGAAATGTCCCCAAAAAAACACCCCCCATATCACCCTTTTATCACTGTTACTCATCCCATTTTTCCCCTATTTGCTCTCTCTAATTACAGTCGAGTGAGTGTAAAGGTCATCACAAATAACTCAGCACTCGGCGATAGCACGATCCCGATCCCGAAGGCCAGCCTGCGATCCCGATCCTCCTGCTGGCTCTCAGAAGGCGGGGCCCCCCCCAGACTCAGTCAAGATGCAATCGATTCTCGCAACCAAATGATCTCAAGAGAGGAGGGTAGAGAGAGAGAGAGAGAGCGGTCGGTGAACACAACAACAAGTCTTTTTATATTTATAAAATGTGGCCCACAAAAGAGAAAATATTATTTGATTGTTGTTCCGCCGGACGAAAATGCTAGAGAAACTGGCTATGATCTATGATCGATCGAACGCTCCGGCCCCCGAGAATAATTCATAAACAATTTTTTATGAGCGTTCCAGGAGAACCCACACACACACACATATACATATATATAAACACACACACTCTAAATACCAATACTGGGATGGGATCATGAAACGTATCCAAAGATGCATCAAAAGCGATTTCAAGGAGAGACTGATGGCGTTTCATGTTCCTCTCTCGGAACCAAAACTAAGAACGGAGGCAGGCAACACTGAGTACCATGTATCTTTGTATCTGCATCCGTAGCTGGACTATAGGAAGGCGTAGTAAATCAAAATTCGAATTTAAAGCAAAACTTAAGGTATATGCTAATATATGAATATAATAGGTACCTAAGCAGGCATCAAGCAGATACCACAACCAAACCCCCACACACAACACAACACACACAACATGTTAATAATCTATTTGGAATGTGCAATAATATGACATGCTATAAATTTAGATGCGAACGCCGAGCGCAGGCTTTTGTTTCCTACTACTCGTAGTTTAGATTTATTTTCCACTTCTGTACATACAACAACCACACACAATACACCTAATTATTATTAAACACACATTTCGAAATCCCAAATGCTTTGCTTTCGAGAATGGGTTAGGTTTAAAAACTCAAAAAAATCTAAACAAAAAAAAATATATATGAGAAATTGTGATATTAAATGTTAAAAATACAAAAAACAAATACAAATTACGAACTGCTAAATGCTTTCCATATCACAGATGAGAGAACCACAAAAAAGATATCTAACATTCATAGTTAATTTAGTTGTTAGCCCAAAATGGGGACCATCCCCGCCCACACACACACACACTACACACACACACTCTAATTTCCCTTCCTTGGAAGGATAATCCTAGATTTAAGATCGAACACGTATTGATTACCACAATTAAATTATATACGAAGGCAAGCCGTGTGTCCCACTCTCTGTTCGTAAGCATTAAGCATAGTCTCATAATTTATTACGCAACCCAAAACAACAAAACAAACAAAAAACAAAAATAAATATATTGAAAAAGAACAAATAAAATATATGTATTTAAGTTATGAAAAATTAATAAACCATCTTGGAGTTTTTTTTTCGTGGGGGGGACTTATCTCTCGGATCGGTGGGGAGTTCTGGGAACGAAGCGAGCCTGAGATTTCCGAGATTTTCGATTTTTCTTGGTCTGTAATAAAAATGATTAGTCAAGTTTTTATTATCGTCATAATCTTTTAATTCGAAATCGAAACAGAAGACGAAACACAGAGTATCGACAAGACCCGTGTACCAAACCAGAGAGCCTGATCTCTGATCCATAGCAATGAAATATTTTTATGGCCTTTTAAATTGATATTTTACCTTCAACAAATTTTTGCTGCCTGGTTTCATCGGGTTTTTTATCGTAGCTTTTTTTCCTCTGTTTTTTTTTCTGGTTAACTTATTTTGTGTGTGTTGTTGTCTCCATTCCGGAGTCCACTTCGATCTCAGCGACCGATCGCAGAGCTTGGCTCTGTGGCATTTTAGTCGTTAATCAAAAAATTTCTTGTTGACAACGCTTTGTCATCTTTTTAATGACGGACACCCGCTGAGTTCTGAGTCTGTGTGTGCTTTGTCTTGGCTTTAAGAAAATATATAAAAAACAATATGTTTTGGTGGCTCATTTGGCTGATGGATGTTTGAACTGGTTTCGATGTGGGAAATGTCATTTACATGTGACCAGGTGGTTCATAAAATAAGGTAAAATAACTTAGAAGGAGAATGTTACCATTTTCAGGGTGAAAGCGAAGGTAAATTTGATTAAGTTTAATGTAGTTTCTATATTAAAAACCTTGAAATATTTATTCACTTCCCTCAGCAACATCTGCTCTCCTTAACCCCCTGGCTGACATGACACAACTATGCCGTTGGTGAGTAATTAACACGGTTAATATGCCAACTTGCTGCTGCTGATTGTCAACTGACAAGCTGTCATCGCGGAATGAGGGGAATAATTCCCGATCCCCCGGATCCTGCCATCACTCTGTCAGCAAAGGACATGATCTGCTGTAGGTAGGTCCCTGTATCTGTCAGCGGGCAACTTCAAGATGCATTTCTTGGGTGCCACTCAACCCTTGAGTTCCCTCGCGAGGGTTGCAGTTGAAGTTGGAGTTTGAGTTCGAGTTGAGTTATGGTTTCTTTGTACATAATTCGAGGCGTGTAATTGCTGCTGCTGCTCTCATTCCGGGCAGTTTATTTACAAGTTTTCAACACTGTTTTGTCTCCCTTTTCCTGCCCAAATATTATCCCCATTTTAGTTTAGTTTAATTTGGGGCAATTTAATGGATTTACGGCGCGAGAGGGCAAAACGTCTCCATTGCCGCATCAAATTTAACTGGCATATAAAGTGGAGCCGCTCCACGCACTAACTGCAGCACACAAAACAACAACAATCGGCTGATAACTATTAAGATAACTACTGCAGCCCATATTCGGGGACCGGGTTTGGGTTCGGAATCGGAATCGGGTTTGGGAGCCAGGCAAATCCTTGAAAGCGCTGGGCAATAAATGCAAAAATCCTTACAAATAATATGAGAATGGTTATGGGGCAGTGTGCGGGCTTATCGCAGGCATAAAACCAAACACACAGCGCAAACACCGAAAACAATCTAAACAAGAAAAATTGCACAAATTGCCGGGGCTTCAGTTCGGTTCTCAGCTCTCCGGGTCCATCGTCGTCGTCTCAGCCTCTGATATCGCGCAGCTTCCACAACGTCATCATCACCAGCAGGTTACCATGGGCTAAATTCGGTTTTAGCTTCTCAAAAATCAAACTCCTGGACTTATGAACCCTAATTACTCGGCGCTTCCCGATTTCTTTGTTTGTCCACTCGATCACATTTTGATTGCTTCCGTTCACTTTGAATTCGCCGATCAATATCTAAAATCGATATTGAAATTGTTATTGAACTGAGTGCTGACTCGGAATTTCCAGTTTTCATTTAATATATCTTCTTTACATGCCACTGCTGTCGTCACATTAAATGTAAACAGCATTTGCAGTGAAGATTTCACTTGAGAGATATAATGCAAATTATTGTAATAATATTGCTTACGGGTTTGAAGGGTTCGAGACTTAGAGGGTTGAGTTAATTTTATTTAACACTTGTTATATTTTTAAGCATTAAGTTAGGTTTAAAATGAACACAATTAAATACTTTTTTATTTTCAATTATATTATTTACAATTACCTTACTTACAATTTTGTATTTACAATTATTATATTGAAAACCTTTTCTTTATAAAAACGAAACCCAAAAAACAACTTGGGAATTATAGCGTAATACAAGAGGTGCAGGCATAAGTTTATAATGAGGGTTATCTATTATTAATCTATTAATTCTAGTAAATAAATCAATTTTTTTTTTAAAGTTAATAAAACCAGTGACCGTAAACCTAATAAGTTTTATTTAAAAAATCATCTGATAATAATTTAGACATTTATTAGTATTTTTGGTTTTGATTAATTATTAAAATTGAGTAATATTATATAAATCATCGATAATAATTATAGTTGATCATAAAAATACAATTATTATTTATTATAAAACTAGCTTCTATAATTAACCCCTGTTTTTCTCCCATTTTCACCCACTGTGCACCTAAACAACATGCCCAACGACACCAGCAACATCGACACGACCAACAAAAGGCAATCACACCAACAACAAAAACAACACCAACCACTGCTAGGAGGGGAAATCGAGGTGGTGAAAAACACTTGAATAGGAAAATCTAACGATTTGTTTGCATTTTTATTATTTCCTGCTGTTGCTGCTGAAATTGTCACAAAATAAAAATAAAACTAACAATCATTCCGGCAAATATCAACAGGAATATGCCAGCAGCTTAGCATAGCTCCCGATATATGGCTATATAGCCATATAGCCATATAGCCTCCACCCCCCGCGGTGTGCAACACCCGCCTTAATGGTGTTTGAGTGGCCGTATCTGTGTATCGGCAAGTGTCAGTTTGGCACATCATTTGGCCACGGGACACACAATGGCGGCCTCCGTTTGAGCCGCCGCTGAGGAGGCCGAAAGAGTTGCCTGGGTCTCCTCACCAGAGTCTCAGTTCCAGCATTTTGACGTCGGCAGATTTGGAGAGAAGTCTGCCAGGCGATCGGCAGTTGGGAGACGCTTCTGAAGAACGAACTTGGCAGAAAATGCACGCAAAGAAAAGTACTTTGTAGGTAAGTTAAAATAGATAATAGGATTAAGAAGGTGTTACAGGATTTTCTTTTTATTTATTTATTACCAACTCTTAAAAGCTATTAATACTATTTGAGACTTGAAATATGTTATTTTTTAAGATAAAATCTATTCTTTTATCATAAAAACCAAATTTTTTTTCAATCTGTAAGATCTATTCATCCTGCAGCTGAGTTTGACATGCGTTCGCATTTAGGCAACATTATGCACGGGCTTAGCTGACAGCCAGCAGCCTTCGCTGGAGCAATGTCCTTTCAAAGAAGAAGCTATGTACATAAATATAACCCAGGTCACGTGTCGATGGCTCGTGGCTGTCTGCTTGGGTAATCGACACCATCATAATATTGCATTGCCAGATTAATTGGCCTTATGATAGGCAAGTCTGTCAGCTTTTTGTGAGTGTGGTGCTACTTCTATGATATTTTTGCGGCTTATTTGATTTAGTCCTGTGGTTTGCCTCTGTGCGTTTGTTGAGTAAATGGAACCAGTACTGCAACCAGGATTAGCAAGACAACAGAATGAAGAGGCTTCTGTTTAAGCTACGGGATAGTGTGATGGGAAGTAGTATCAATACAAAATGAGAAGGATGCCTGTCCTTTGTTTAAATTTTTGTTATTTTCCCCCTCAATAAAATATGATCAACATGGAGCCAATGAATGTACCCATCTGGCTGAAGAGCAGCAAGGAGCACGCATCCTGGCAGCCATTAGGCCAAATGAGACCTGGGACCTCCACACAACCCATCAGTCGTCGAGACAATCGAAGGCGATTGACTTGGCTGGCACGCCTTGTCCAAGTCGTAGTCAGATAATTTGCGTTGCTTTTCCCGCTTTTCCCGCTTTCCCAAATGATGAGGCATTAATCGGAGCCGATCGGCCCTGCCTCCGGGGCGTGTAGCTAAAACGGAACAAAACGGAGCAGAGTACACTCAGAAAAAAAAACGTTCTAAATGTACCAAAAACGTGTCTTTTCGTTCTTAAAAACAGCGCTATCCCGTTTGTTCTTCTTCGCAGAACATATGGTATCACAATTTTAATACCGTTTTTCTACATTTAAGAACATAACGGTCTTATTTTTTTAAGAACAAACAGTCTAAGTTTAAGAACAAACGGTCTTACTATAAAAAAAAATTGAAATCCTTTTTTTTTTAGTTATTTTTTTTTTTTAGTTTATCAACTTTATTTATTCATTCTATGTTATTGTAGTAAATTAATTTATAACTTATATTCAAAAACCATACTCACAATTTTTTTGTAATACAAAGGATCACCTTGGGATTGAACCCGCGTCTCCGAGTTTAACAGACCGACAGCTTACACATTGGACCACGCACGCGTTTTAGCTTGCATAGCCGATATACAAATACATGCATTCAGCGACTGTAAGGGAAAATAGGTTGCCGTCGCGAAGCGATCGCGACGCATGGCCTAGAGGTTAGAGCATCCGCCTAGGAAACAGGCGACCGCGTGTTCGAGTCCCGATCCCGACAAATTTTTTTCTTAATTTATTTTATTTTTTTAATATTTTTAAAATTGGAATTTCTCTAAATGTATAAGAAAATACAAAAAAAAATTTTTAATGAATATTTTTCATGAAAATATATTTTTTTTAATTATTTAAACGAGGTGTATGACAATTAAGACCAATCGGTAGTATATTAATACACAAATGGTACAAATGTTCCATATTTAAGAACAGACCAAATGTGTCTTGAAAGTAAGAAAAGCGGTCTTGGATTTTCGCGGTATTTTTTCTCTGGGTGTACTCTATATGCCGGGTTTGGGAATTCTGGGCGCTGGACATTTGCAGCAGTCAGCGCGATTTACTGCTTGGCTGCTTACCCCTTCGGTGGGGCAAATGGTGGTGCTGGGAGTCAACTTTCAAACCAATTTTTGCCAGGCGGCAGCACAGCGCAGCGAGCAGAGCTTAGGGCGGAGAGCCAAGTAGAAAATTACAACAGTTTATACTCCCGATACAGAGGAGGTGGGTTTTTGAAGGAGGACACACACACACAAACAACAATCCCGCAATCCCAGCAGCAATTTTCCAAAATTTCAATCCCAGCGCAGCTTGTTATACCTCATACAAATAATTATATGTGCATCATGTTTTTTTTTAATAACAGGGATACCCATTTTTTTTAAATTTTTTAGGGTATGAACGTTTATTCTTATTACAACTTAAGATATAAAAAACAAAAAATTAACGAATTTAAACTTTACTTATAACTAAAAAACTACATTTTATTTTATCTTCATAGTAAATAATTATATGTTCATTTTGGTTTCTCTCTTAATTTAAATGAATGGAATAAGTGAAAAAAAGTTTTTATAATTTATTAATAGTTAATACCTTTACCCTTATTTTCTAAAACTAAATTAAGACGTTTTGGCATTGAAATACCTAAAGATTGTAGTGTTGCTAATGTCAATATTAGCCCATTCTCGGTCTATGGCTGATTTTAGGTGACGAACTGTCTCAAACTGTCTGCCGTTTTTAAAAACGCGAGTAGAGAGGATCCCCCATAGATTCTCAATAGAATTAAGGTCGGGACTCAAAGCTGGCAATTTTAAAACAGGCATTTTTCTATCTTTAAAAAAGTTGTTGGTGGCCTGTGCCGTGTGAATTGAAGCGTTATCCTTTTAATAGCTCCAGACATCATCATCAAATTCAATCAGTTCGTTGTCCAGAAGATCTACATACATGTTGGC
>VNJV01017041.1:0-14866 GCA_008042635.1 Drosophila nikananu
AGTTGTGGACACTGAAATGTCGGGGGTGTTGGACACCCAATTTTTTTTTGACAAATCGTAAAAAATCGCCGTTGATGTCAACATAAATGATTTTTATAGTAATAACATTAATAACCTTGAATTATAGTCATGTCGCTCAAGAAAAATTCGAAAAAAGTCGAAGTTTTAACAGTTTTGAAGCAGAAGGCTGACGAACGTGCATCAAAAAAAGCGGCTAAAACGACCAAGGATTTGGCAAAACTCAAAAATTTTGCCAAGGAATTTTCAACGGCAACGGCAGCCGAAAAACCATCTAAGCGCGGTGGGACATCAACGCCAGCCAAAACACCGGCAAAACGTGTCAAACTATCTAATCCTTCCAAGAAGCAGAAGTCGTCGGACGAGGAAGGACTTTTGCATCATTTGTATAAAGATGTTGCCAAAAAATTGACCGCCTCCAACACCGTTCACTGCAATGAATGTGATCTTGAATGTGATCGGGCAGAGCACTTCAAGTGTGCTGACATGCCTACCAGCTTTTTCACATGCGCGAATTGTGACTCTGATTCCGAATGATGTAATCCATAGTATTTTTTTTTTGCTTTTTAAATAAATAAACTTCCATTTTTCCTTCATTTGGTTGCGTTTAACTTGATACTTTCCTAATTTTAGCACATTCTAAAAAGGTGTCCACAACCCCCGTTAAAATCTGAAAGTGGCAAAAATGACTATTTTACAAAAACTTAAAACTTTTTCTTTCAGTGATAGATATCACTGTAATTATTCGAAAACTAGTTAGCTAAGGTCTTTAGCTTTCCATTGATATGCATATGTCCGCATAATACGCTCCAGGTAAAAAGATATAAGTGATTTAAAGTGGTGTCCACAACTGTCACCTTTCCCCTACTATAATAACCGACCCAATAATTACAGTTCTTATTATTATCCCACAAGCAATCAGATTAACAATCAAACTCAAAACCCAACTCAAAATACAAATATCCAAAATCAATATCCAACTCGTCCTATCCCTGCTCATCAGAGAAGAAATTATAATACTTTTAGGAATGATTTAATTCAAGGTAGGCAGAATAACCCTATCAATTGTCTACCCTCTACTTCTAATAACGCAAGCAGTGGCGGACGGGTAAAATGGCAAAGTGAAAGCCAGAGTGGACAGAGCAGGATGGATGTAAATTTTCATTAAACTGCCTCAGAAACTCAGGAAATTCGGGAAGACGAGTCAATCCCCATGTTAGAATAACGTATCATAATAATCTTTACAAAGGTATGATCGACACAGGTTCCTCCATTAATATCATTAAAGAAAATTTCGCAGGTTTGTTGGAAGAAGATAAAAGATTTGACAGTATACACCATAAAGGTGTATACAATATAATTAAAAAGAAGTATTATGATAAAACCCAATCCGATATGTCTCTCCGAACAAAAATTCTACGTGCATAATATTTTTGATAATTATGATTTCCTGTTAAGTCGAAAATATCTCGAAGATACGAGGGCGAAGATCGATTATGAGAAAGAGACAGTAACTTTAGGTCCAAGAATCTATAAATTTAGATAAGATGACTAAAAGGGCGAGACCGCATCCACAAAATGCCTCGACCCAAAACAAAAGGACGAGCCTTTTCTAGTAGAGTAACTCGATCCAAAACAGCAAAAGGTTAAGACCGCACCTACAAAGTGCCTTAACCCAAAACAAAAGAAGGAGGAGACCACATCCACAAAATGCCTTACTCCAAAAATAAATATTGACGACGAGATAGTCAGCTTCGCAATCAATAACGACTCACGCGAATGCAATGAATATAGACTGGAACATCTAAATGTTGAAGGAGTCGAATGTTTAAAGAAGGTCCTATACGACTATAGAGACATTCAGTACAAGGAAGGCGAAAATTTGACCTTCACAAGTACCATTAAACATGTCATCCAGACTCAGCATGAGGATCAGGTATACAGTAAACCCTATAAGTACCCCCAAAGTGTTGACCAAGAAGTCAACAAACAATTCAAAGAAATGATAGAACAAGGGATCGTGCGCAAATCGAAGTCACCGTATTGTTATCCTATTTGGGTGGTCCCCAAGAAGGCAGACGCCTCTGGGAAACAAAAATTTAGGTTGGTAGTTGATTACAGGAATCTCAATGAGATAACTGTTAATGATAAATTTCCCATTCCTCGAAAGTATAAGATACTAGATAAATTGGGTAGATGCCAATATTTTACGACAATTAATCTAGCTAAACTGCAAAAACTGATTTTTTCACGAAGCATGGGCATTATGAATACACACGTATGCCCTTTGGCATGAAAAGTGCTCCAGCAACTTTTCAGAGATGTATGAATAATCTCTTGACAGACTTGATTTACTAGGATTGTTTAGTTTATTTATATGATATAATTATTTACTCCACTTCATTGGAGGAACACATTTTATCGCTAAAGAAAGTCTTTGAGAAGTTGAGAGATGCCAATTTGAAACTGCAGCTAGACAAATGCGAATTCATGAAAAAAGAAACTGAATTCCTGGGTTATGTCGTTACAACAGATGGCATCAAACCAAACCCAAATAAAACAAACGCAATCACAAATTTTCCATTACCTAAGACGCCTAAGCAAATAAAATCATTTTTGGGATTATGAGGGTTCTATCGCAAGTTTATTCCTAAACCTATGACCCTTAAGTTGAAGAAAGGCGCTGTAATTGACACCAAATGCAAAGACTACATAGAATCATTTGGAATACTAAAGGTTTTGATAACTTCGGATCCGATTTTAATCTATCCAGGTTTTTCAATGCCCTTTTCTCTGACAACTGATGCGAGTAATATAGCTATTGGTGCTGTGCTATCTCAAAACCATAAGCCCGTTTGTTATGCCAACAGAACGCTGAACGAACATGAAATCAACTATGCTACTATTGAGAAAGAATTGTTAGCTACAGCGACAGCGACACAACAAGTGTAAACCACTTCTTCCAAAAACTGAAGATTAAAATAATAATCTATAAAGAAATGACACTTGAACTCGCCAAAACTCTCATTAAGGAATACGTGTGCACCAAGAAAAGTGCTGTTTACTTCCCTAATGATGAGGATTTTCTGATTTTCCAGTGGGCATTCACCGAAATTATAAGCCCTAACAATACCACAAACCTATTGAGATGTACTAGGAAGCTTATTGATATATTAACATATGCAGAATTTAAGGATTTAATCCTAAAGAAGCACAAGGAAGTGTTACATCCACGTATAGAAAAAACCATTAATTGGTTTAAAGAAGAATACTATTACCCGGATAGTCAGAAGCTAATCCAAAACATTATCAACGAATGCTTAGTCTGTAATCTGGCAAAAACAGAACATAGAGACACAAAACTGACATACGAAACAACACCAGAAATATTAAACGCGAGGGAAAAATATGTGATCGATTTTTATCTCACGGGAAACCAAATCTTCCTATCCTACATTGATATTTATTCGAAATTTGCGTCACTAGTTGAAGTAAAAAGTAGAGACTGGGTAAAAGCGAAAAGAGCCATTATTAAAATATCAATGATATGGGAAAACCCCAGGAAATATAAGCTGATAAAGATTCGGCTTTCATGTGCATAGCGTTGCAAAACTGGATAAAATCTGAAGGCGTAAATATTTCTGTAACAACCAGCAAAAATGGTGTGTCTGACATAGAAAGATTTCACAAGACCGTAAATGAAAAGTTGAGAATCATTGGTAGTGAACAGAATATAGAAGATAGATGCACAAGATTCGAAACAATTTTATATGTCTATAACCACAAAACCAAACACAACATTACTATTATGCAGAAAACCCAGATTTTAATGTACAAAAAAACAAAATCAATAAAATTGACAAACTTTATGAGAAAAGACATGACTTTGAAATTGACACGAAGTATAGGCAAGCCCCACTTGTAAAACGTAAGCTAACCAATCCATTTAAGAAAACAGGAAGGATTGAACAGGTGGATGATAAACATTTTGAGGAGACGAACCTCGGCAGGAAAATCGAACATTATAAATCGAAATTTAAGAGCCCAAAAAAAATAATGGATAAGAGCAACAACGATAATTCCAGACAAGCCAAAGAAACTTAAGCGATGCCCCATACTTCCAATATTGCTTATTTGTATGATCCCTTTTATCACCGTGGTCCATGGCAGTAGTATAAAAGTAAACCCGATCAGTGCAAAAAACGGATACCTTATATTTCAATCGGGAACAATGGAAATTTCTACAAACTACGAGTACCATTATTTAAGTAGAAACATAACGAAGGCTAATATTCGAGAACCTAGTAGAGGAGGCAAACGATTTTCCCAAGGTACTCCAAATACAGTATTTAGTTGAAAAACCAAAACGAGAAATTAATGGTTTGGCACGTTAGACTAAGACAATAGAAATGAGTTAGAAGAAAAAATAAATAACCTGTCAGCAAATTCTGTGCAAAACCATGACTTAAACATGATCATAGATATAATCAACAATGGAATTAATACTATTAATAAGCTTAAGCAAGAAAAAGAATGGGATAAACAAGTAGCAGTACTAATTTAAAATTTGCAACAATTTACCGCATATATAGAAGACATTGAGTTAGGAATGCAATTAACTAGGCTGGGAATTTTTAATCCAAAATTACTTAAACATGATTATTTAAAACAGGTAAATTCGTATAAAATTCTAAAAACTAACACCTCAACATGGCTTAAACAGATACAAATGAAATATTAATTATTTCTCACGTTCCAAGCGAAATAACTAAAGTGCCAGTTTTTGAAATAATCTCATATCCAGACGAGTTTCAATACATTCTAACCGAACCCATATTTGACAATTTTTATATCTATGAAGATAAGGTTTATAATAAAAATACAAGAAAATTAATTTTCGACAAATGCATAC
The DNA here is from genome assembly GCA_008042635.1 of Drosophila nikananu. Lineage (NCBI taxonomy): Eukaryota > Metazoa > Arthropoda > Insecta > Diptera > Drosophilidae > Drosophila > Drosophila nikananu. Next base: position 4,931 of record VNJV01017041.1, read on the forward strand.
TTGGAATTATTAAGCAGAAACCTACTGAATGCAAATACACAAAACTCAAAAAAATGTCCAAATCAATTACATAGAACCAAATATATTATTAACATGGAATATTCCCGAAACAGTTATCAACCAAGATTGTATAAACAATAAAATGTTAATATCAGGAAACAACATTGTTAAAATAAAAAAAATTGTACCATGCAACTAAATGAGTTTATAATCTCAAATAACATAGCCGACTTTACACAAACCATTTATATTAATAATAATGTTACCAAAATGGAACCATTAGCTTATTTACAAAGGAAATTATAAATTGACATGTAAACTATTACAGTACATTCCAAATTATATGCCTTACATCCTTTTCGATTACAATAATCAGTTTAATCTAGTACTTAGTGTATACGTTTAAAGATTTACTTAAGAAACTTATTGTAAAATATAATAAGAAAAACGAAGAACAACCGAACCTAAATATAAATGTAAATGACAAAAATACACCAGAAAAATACATTATGATTTATCCCACATTATCTGCCTGAGGATAGGCCAAATTCAGAGGTCGGGGGAGTCAATACCAATAGGTCAAAGACCATACAGAACAAAACCAAAAGTCAAAGACCTGTAAATTCTAAAGAAATAAGCATACGAATTTCCAATTAAAATTTAAATGCAAGAAATGCACTCGTATCCAAGGGCCATTGCACTTGAATACAAGGGAAACTAAATTAATAAATAATAAAGTTTTCTTCCTAATTGCAAAACTATGAGACCGAGGTTTGATTGTAGATCAATAAGAATAGATAGATGAGTTCAGTTTAAGACCTACACCTAATAGGTCGGTGTTCTTCACTTGTTTCTACCAATTTTATATTAAATAAAGAAATAAATTTTTTTTTTAAATAAACAATTATATCCAATTATATATATATTAATATTTAATATTATTAATATTTTTGTTAAAAGATGATTTGTTCCAACTTTCCCATCTAATAAAGACAAAACTCAAAACATGTGTCTAAATAGACCTAATATATATGTATTCATAATATACAACAAAACGTGGTTTTAAGTGATTACGCTCGAATTGTCTACACAAGATGCTTGTTTTTTTATAACTTTTCGTGTATAGGAAACTCTACCCATCTGGAATTACAGGTATTTTGGACTCGAGTTTGGAGAGTTCTCTTGTGCTATAAGATATAAGCAATAGAGAGAAGAGATGCCCAGCCCTATAGCACCACCTAATGCACATCTCCGTAGGCCAGCTGCAAAAAGTTTTAAGTTGTTACATTTATCACATAAGGCAAAGTACTAACTCACCTGTGGATTTGTACAATAGCCCTGTAGCAGATCCTGCAATGGCAGTGTTGACATGGTCATCCTCCCCACGAACAAACTGCAAAAACACTCCACACGCCGAATAAAGCACCGCTAGTGTGCCAAGCGTGTTGGCGGTGCCCGAACCTTGCTTCATGATGTGGTTGATTAACCTGAGTATTATGTGTAACGGTATTAAAATAGCAAGAAGAGATGTGTGGTATAAAATCGAACTTACTGAGTTCTTCGGAGATTCCCTGTCTGATTTAGAGCGTTGGTTACTTTAAAACCGTTGTAGACACCTGCAAGGCCTCCAATTCCTCCACCGATCATCACCGACGTTCCTATTTGTGAGAAGGCAAGCTCAAAGCGCCCTCTCTGCTTGTTAGCGCCTTCGGGAAAAATAAATTCGGGCTGTGCTTGCTGTAGAAAACGGGAATCATAGTTGAGGTATGGTGACACCGGGGTGCTACTAAATGTGCTCGTAACCGGAGTATAGTTTGATGTTGCCGCATCTGAAATAAAGAATATTTATTTTTGTGCACAAGAAATAGCTAGCCAGACGGCAATGTACATATGTCAAACTAGCCACATTGCGTAACTAGATTCTTTACACGCTTACCGGCTGGTGTGGGCGCTAGTGAAAAGGGTTTCCTTAAAAAGTCGTCACTCATTTTGGAATTTGTTTAGTGGATTGCAAACTATGGTTCACTAATTATTATAACAATCAGCCACCACTACCTAAGATCAGTTCCTCTATACATATAAGAAAACAATGACTGCTGTGCTCCGATTACGATTTCAAAATGTAAATTTGACATCTGTTTGACAATAGATGTGGAGAAACATCGATTAACATCGAAACGGAGCTGTCAATATCTGCACTATCGATCAAATATATTCACGATGAAAATTCATTTCCTGTAAATGAAAAGAACATTTTGCATTAAAAAGACCAATTTACATTTATACCAGCTAAGAATAATAATTTCGAGCACACAGTAATAATTAGTGTTCTACAAATACAGAAAAATACAAATTTGTATTTATTTATTATTATTTCAAGAGCGGGAAAATATTTTTCGAAATACAGCGCCACTTCTGTTACACAGCATATACATTGTTTGTCAGCTCCGCATTGTTTTAATTTCATGTGACAAACCGATATTGTGTTCACTGTGAAATTGTGAAAAAAAAATACTAAAAAATAAATTATTCGTTTCCTAACATTACAATTGGAAACCATCAAATCAATCACGTGTATTGTTCAAACTTTTATTCAATTTCAACAGCAGGCATTTGTTTTTAAGGGGTCTTCTTCTAACAAAACCGAAATTTTGGCCTAGTTTCAAAAATTAATTCTGAGAGAACTATATAAAATAATGAGATAATTTTTTTTTTATTATTTTTATACATCTTTAACTAAACTTAACACTATGGGTAATATTAAGGGTGTATAGTGTCAGGTATTTACTTTAATAAGTTCAAATACTGAAAATAATTAAATAGATTTATAATTTTTTGTGAATTTTTGATTGATTATACCTTTTTTGTGTATTAATTAAACTATTTTTCAATGTTTTAAGGGGGAAACTACCGCTTGTAGCCGAAAAAAAAGTATTTTTTGTGATTTTTTTGTGGATAAATGAAGCAGCACATAAAAATTGGTATTGTTTACATTTAGGAGCTATGATCGATCCCGTAAGGCGTGTTACCGCTGACATCGAAATTGACGTACACGATTCTGGCCGCAATTTTCATGCGAAAATATAAAACCAAACATTTATTTACTCGAGGGGGTTTATTTTACAAGATAGACTACAATCTTTGCAAAATTCGAATATTAACTATAAACATCAGTGTTACAAAGAAAAAATGTATTTTTTGCGATAATTTCCGAGTCAAAAATGGTCTAAAAATAATTTGTTTTTGATGCCTGTAGTCTATCCTGTGCATTTTTTCATGTTCTTTAAAATAAGGACTGGATGAAGAAAATCGGTCAACAACTTTTATTGTAATCATGCACGAGAGGTTGAAAAACATGGTTTTGAGAAAACGCCGTTTAAAGTTTGCTCAAAGCGCTTCGCCGCATGGGCGGCAACCACTATCAAATGGCATAACTTCCACAATTTTGACAATAGGCTTTTGAAATTTTACTTTACTTTTTACTGATTTCTCAGAGACCCCTTAAGGGGGTCTTCTACTTACGCGGCCTCAATTTTGGCCAATTTTTAGAAATTAAGTGTGAGAAAACTGTATTAGATAATGAAATATTTCTTATTACTTTTGTACATCTTTAAACCTAATATGTGGAAAATTTTACAGGTGCATAGCGAATCAAAGTAAACGTTGGGTCATCAACATTATAGGGGTAATTTTTTTGGTATCACAATTACCCTTTAACTTGCCCGAAATGAGAAAAATTAATATTATTTATTTTCAGTTGTACGTTGGCTATATCTATTAAAAATTGTATTTAATATACATTTTGATTTAAAAAGTTCAATTTTTAACCATGTTTTTTCACATGTTGAAGGGTTTACACCACTATTCAGCTTCCGCCCAACCGACCGAGAGGCGCAGCCGTGTGACGTATGGCACGAATCGCATTCTACATAGCCGCGTGAGAAGGAAAATATAGGAAATAACGAGGAAAGTTGTTTTCATGCAATATTACGAGCTAATTCTACTAGCAATACAGTTTAAAGACGAGGGAGGCTCTTAGTGTCCTCTATACTGTCAAAGAGGCGGTTGTAATCGGCACATAAGTCCCTAAAAGGTTTATGTTCCTCAAACTCCCTCATACAGTGATTTATTGCTAAGGGGATAAAGGTTCTAGATGTTAGTCGAGGAACGTGGAAGTTGAGCTGTCCTAGTAAGTAGGGGCTCTTCACGGCACCGTGAATTAGCTTGTGCAGAAAGACGACACCAAGCATTGTTCTACGGTTAACTAGGGAAGATAGGTTAATTAATAGAAGTCTACTACAGTAAGACGGTAATCTCAGGTCGGCATCCCAGGGTAAGCCACGTAGGGCGAAAAGCAAAAATTTTTTTTTGCGGTTAATATGAACTCCAAATTGAGGACTCCAAACGCAAGAACCATACTCCTAAATGGGACGAACTAACGAAGTAAAGAGAGTCTTCGTTCATAAGGAGAATCGAATTCCTTTGACCACCTTTTGATGAATCCAAGCATGCCTTTGGCCTTGTTAATCATGGACCAAATATGTTCTGAAAACGAAAGCTTAGAATCTAGTCGGACACCTAGATCGTCAACGCATTCTTTAATAATATAAGTTCCATACTGGGGAGTGACACGTGAAAATTTCATCAGTTTGCATTTGGAGATGTTGAGATGTCATAAGTTAGCTCGACACCATGCTTGAAAGTTGTTAAGTCTGACTGGTATGAGCTGTCCTTATACTGCAAGCATAGTTTAACATCGTCAGCGTACATAAGTACCCTAGAGTTGGTTAGAACTAGCGGAAGGTCATTGATAAACAATGTGAATTGCAGTGGGCCAAGATGGCTGCCTTGTGGGACGCCAGATGTAACACTGAGGGAGTTGGATAGAGCATTTTTAAACAGTACCTTTGGGTCCTGTCACTCAAATAACTCTGAAGCCAATTAAATCGAGCTTCCTTACAAGAAGAAAGTGATTAACCGAGTCAAAATCGGTTAGTTAAATTCCAGAAGATTTGTAGTAGTTGATCTTCGACTCATAAATCCATGGAGAAATTACGGATCTGCATAAATGCTGCAAGTGAGGAGTGATTACATTCTGGAAGAGTTTAGGAATTGCCGACCACTTAGAGATTCCTCTATAGTTACCAGCGTCCGATTGGCTACCTTTTTGTGGAGAGGAATAATAAATGATTCCTTCCAAATAAGGGGAAATTGTGATGTTTCTAAAGATAAGGTAAACAATTTGAGAAGGGGGTTGCACAGAGCCTCGGCGCAGTACCTGAGACAACAGCCCGGTAGACCATCGGGACCCGGTGCATATACTGCCTTAACACGTTGAAGATCCAGACTAAGAGAGCTTTCGTCTAAGATGGGACTGAAAATTAGGTTCGAACTGGGCATAGGGAAAGAGTAAATCTCGTTCATCAGGTTTGAATTGGTTGCGGAAGAATATGTCGTTTTAAAAAACTCAGCAAACAGATCGGCGATTGCCTGATCCGAGCTTGCTGAAGAAATTTGAAATGAAAGCGAGGAAGAATAAAGCTTTGGTTTACGCTTGGTATTAACAAAATTATAAAACTGTATCGGGTCCTGTGAGAACTGAACCCTACAACGAGTCAGATAATTACACTGTGTGTCATTTTTTAAGTCATGGAAAAATAACCAATGTACACTATGTTTCCGTGATAGTACACAAAAAAAGAAGATATACGTGTCTTTGCGTTTTTCACGTACACGTGCAACTTTTTATACCATGTACCGTAGGTACAAAGGTATATTAATTTCGTGCAAATGTATGTAACAGGCAGAAGGAAGCATTTCCGACCCCATAAAGTATATATATTCTTGATCAGCATCAACAGCCAAGTCGATCTAGCCATGTCTGTCTGTCCGTCTGTCCGTCTGTGTCAACGCCTAGATCTCAGCAACTATAAGAGCTAGAGTAACCAAATTCGGTATGTAGGTCGGAATGTTTTGCAAGCAGATCAAGTTTGTTTCAGATTTAAAAATTTCCCTCCCACTTCCCCGCAAATCAATAAAATCAATAAATCAATAAACGCCTAGATCTCAGCAACTATAAGAGCTAGAGTCACCAAATTCGGTATGTAGGTCGGAATGTTTTGCACGCAGATCAAGTTGGTTTCAGATTTAAAAATTTCCCTCCCACTCCCCCCCAAATCAATAAAAACGTTTTGCAGCCGCAAATATTACCATATATCTTTCTTTTTGTGCATAGGCATGCATATGTAGAACATGTATCAATACCGAAAATCTGGTAAAGATCGGGTGAAAAACACAAAAGTTATTTACTTATCTGTGTGCTATCTATTTGGCAGCTAGCAACAGGTGCATCCCAAAACACAACAACAAAACTGATGAGCGCAAGAAACTAACTCCCGTGCGCAAAAAAGAGAGGAGGGGTTATCTCTGTCTCTGTCTTGCACACGCAAGTGCATGAGATGGTGGTGGTTTTTCAAAGAGCGAGTTTGTTTACATTTCTCTAATAGGCAAAAGTCGCAATAGGCAAAAGCGGCGATATATTTTGGTACATGGTATATAACAGTCGTTCACGAACGACTGTAGCTTTCTTACTTGTTTTTTATCGTATCGACAAGTTTTTCGACAAAATTCGATTGTGTGTACTATCACGGGAACATAGTGTACATTGGTTATTTTTTTTTGTGTTGCACTGTGTTATTATAAGACTGAGTGTTAAGCACGGCTCCTTATTGAACTAAGGTGGTTTACTGGAGACAGACGGATAGGGAACACAGGATAAAAAGAACGAATTCATGACACTGTAAAAAATATCCACGGCGGCTGCCATGTCAGTACACATGTACAGATTTGACCAATCAAATTCAGATATTATATTATTTAGCGTATGAAAGTTAGCTTTACGAAAACAGCAAACCTTATTATATAAACGATTCATTCTTTACAACCGTACCATAACGGCCTGAAGTGCCAAAAGGTGTTTCCAATAAATAGGCTCCTCAGCCGATGGTGGAACATAAGAACAGGTTATATAAATAAAACTACCTGGGATGCAAAGGAAAAGCTGTCAGAATACAATTTCGAGAGCTTGCTGCTTAAGCCTCTAGTATTCTGATAGGAAAGTTGAAAGGAAGTGGTTAGTTTTTTGGGACTGAAAATTTTGAGGTGGTCTTTGCGGTGGTCCTTGCGGTTTGTGGCGGTATAAGGAGGCGTACTCCCACTGCCCGATTTTTCTTCATTTTAGCCTCGAATTCCTTAACTACAACGTGCACGGTCCAGAAGTTACCAGAGCAAATTGTGTCGAAGAATTCCGGTTAGACGCTAATCTTGAAAGACGAGATGTCTCTGGCATACGAAAAATTAAATTTTTCCACTTTTACATTTTCGGCTTGGGTTTTGCCTTTAATATAGGCAAGAACATCTTCCGATGCGAGGTCAGGGGCAAGCCGCGAAACAGGCAACAATAATGTAATCCATTATAACTGGAAATTACATCTGCAATATGGCCCGACAATTCGACACACTTAGCGTGTACAACCGCATCGCAAAGCCAGCAAAAGAGATTTGGTTGGTTTGCCAAAACATTTTTTTGGCAGTTTTTAAATTACACAGACTACGTTGAAAGACATTTTCACAAACCTTAGACCACTGTGCGCAAGAGAGAACCGTCAACGCGGGTGAGCGGGAGACTGAAAGCGATAAGGAAATAGTGAGGTCGAGAGCTTAGAACCGCTTAGCTGTAGCTAAACACCAACGGAACTTAAGCTGGGGGAAGCGGGGTAGGCACAAAAGAGAATGCAGAAAACCGTCTTAGCACAAAACTAATATTTAATTTAATACAAATTCAACACAACAAAAAAGCTCATGCACGCGGTAGCAAACGGCTGAAATAAAGTAAGAAGATTTAGTGCGTGATTTAATAACCACCGGTAGATTAAAAATCAAAACAACATAAGATTCGGAGCGCAAAACAAAAACACGACCGTTCGCTATGAAGAGAATAGACGAATTTAATTAAACAAGAAATTTAAAAAAAAATCGTACTCGGAGAAGCATAGAAAATTGTTTGATAAAGATGTTTGGAAAATTGGAATTCAAATCGATGAAAATTATTTTTAGAAGTGATAACAGAAAATTTAAAAAAATTCTATTTTCGTCTTGAAACATATGGAGGTGGCTATCTTTCGGGCCTAGTTTACCTACGAAGCAATTTTACAAAACCCTTTATATGACGTATTCCTCAGATCCTCTATATTTTAAACATAAAAAAATCGATTTTTACAAAATTGGTAAGTAGAAGGCCAACTTAAGCTAGGTACTGACATAAGATCAATTTTTTTAAAGAAGCGGGTCTAACATAAAATAAATGTAGCAAGCGAAACGGGTAGAAGCGTTGCCAGATTAAGAAAATAAACATCTGTGATTCCGCAGCGAAATAAATCAATGTATATCACTCTGTACTCTCTCTTCCAAGTGAACGGACGTGTTTTTTTCTTGCGCTCTCGTTTTGTGTTAATTTTGTGATAAAAACAACCGGTGTTTTGTTAAAGTTTTCTATATTGTGGTTATTAAAGTTCCCGTTCACTTCGTGTGCATGCAGCTATTCTGTTTTGTGTAATTAATTGCTATTTATTTCGCAATTTAGTTGTGCTGCCGGTGTTTGCTTAGCATTTTTTGTATTCCTCTTTGTGCCTTCCCCGTTTAGTTTGCGCAGTCGCGACAGCTAAACGTTAAGCTCGCTCCTACGCTCACCCCCTTACCCGCTCTCTCGTTCTCCATCTCTTTCAGTGCAGCTGCACTTTTCTTATCTATATTTTTAAAAGTACAGTGGTACAGTGGTCCCCATAATGTCCGCTATTGTCTGTCCAGTTAAAACCTGTAAAGATAATATTATTACTGCCGCTGATCTTACAATCGGCTGCTGGCTGTGCGATAACATATTGCACGCCAAGTGCGCTGGTTTTGCAGGAAGGGCGGTAGATGATATTAAAAAGAACATCGGTTTACGTTACTGCTGTGCGGCCTGTCGCGAGGTTGAAAGAGAAATGTCGACTTTTATGCGGCAGACCAGGGGCGGTTTTAAGGGGGGACATCTGAGTAAAATTTTGAAAAAATCAAAAAAATTTTTTTTCGTTTAAAAGATGCTTTAGGATTTTAAAAATAATATACCACAAGATAGAATCCGGCAAAAGTGTCTAAATGTCCAAATTTTCCATTTTGCCTCATAGGCATATGTATTCCGACCGCCTTTTAACTTTAAACGCTTTTTTCTCGAAACCACTTTTTTTTAGACGGCCGGAAACATAACTCGAGCAAATCTTAACCGATCGATCTGAAATTTTGACAGTATATTCAAAATAACTTCCTCTATCGACACACGTACTTTTTTTTTATAAACAATTTTTTGACTTTTTTTCCTCGTGAAAATTTGAACTTTTTTTTCGATCACGCACCATTTTGCGAAAAATCAATATATCGAAAAAATCCTACGTGTGTCGATAGCTGTTGATGTATAGAAACAAACAAAACTTTATTTTTTGTTCCAGATCAAAAATTAAGGACGTTAGCTTTCCGGCCATGGACCCCCTTCCCAAAAATAGGGCCTACGAAGAAATGCTGCACAGCCGCCATTTTGTTTTCGATTTCTTTCAAAAAATCATATTTTGTACATCGGATCGCATATTATAAAACCTACTTTACAAAATTTCGATTGGCTCTTTCGTTTGGTCAAAAAAAATTCCAGAAAATCCTTATTTTTTTTTGAGTTACTCAGATGTCCCCCCTTAAGGAAATATTATTGAGTTTTCGTAAAACTCAAGATATGTTCTTGGCGCTGGATACTCAATTTAATAGCCTCAAGCTATTAAATGAGTCTCCTAGGCGCAAAAAAACCGCACCTGGCCTGCAGCATCTGGTCGGATCTCAGAAACCAGCGGCAGG
>VNJV01017051.1:0-33668 GCA_008042635.1 Drosophila nikananu
TCCACGGTGACGTGGAAAGTGCTGACTTGTTGGGTCAGCTAAATTTTCACGCACCGAGTAGAAATACTAGATCCTATATTCCCTTAGTTCTGCGCCACTGTAGGACATCTTTTGAATTGCATGAACCCTTTAGAGTCCTATGTGCAAATTATAACGATTTGTACATAATAACGTCTAATGTAGATAGCCTTCCCAAACTAAAAACCTTAATATTAACCCACTTAGTACGCATGCAGGCAAACAATCCGGCAGCACGCCAGTAGTCACTTCCTCGTACACCTTTCCTATTATTTCACATTTTCGCGCCCACTAACACCTAAGACGAACAGGCACGTGCTTGGTATCATACGGGCCACTTGAATGTACTGACCTTAGTGCATCAACGTCCAGATAAATACAGTCGAATTGTTAAATTTTAATTCGAATGGTTGAACATTGTTGAAACCATTATAATTCAGCCTCCTCAAGAAAAGGTTTCAAGTGCGGAACGAGGACGACCCAAAATTGACGTTGCTGAATCCTCAAAAGGGACGAAATGTCGTCGGATAGCCCTGCTAGAAAAACATAGTGAGTCTGCAGCTTCAGTGTTGCCAAAGTCTTCCGAACCAGATATTGAAAAGGTTTTATCGCTTTCAATGGAGACTGGAACAACAAAACACCAATACTTGGTATTTCATTTGGTTCATTTTGGTCAAATGAAAAGAAAAACTAACAGAAGATATAGTACATATAAAATATGAAATATATATATATAAATATATATATATTTATAAATATATATATTATATAAAATATACATTTTGATGAAATTTAAAACATTACATTTAACTTTACTCATTTACATTATATGTTTAACACTCACAGTTATACTTTTTTCCCCTGCATTTAACGACCGTTTCTATGGCAGCTATATGATATCGTTGTCCGATTTGCATCAAATTAAATCCAAAATTCCTAAATAATACAAAACGAGCATATGTCAATTAATATGTTGGAAACTGACAAAGTTATGATATTTTTTCCCAAAAAATGTCCGATCGTTCCTATGGGAGCTATATGATATTGTCGTCTGATGTAGCCAATTTTTATACCCTTGCAGGGTATTATAATTTTAGTCAGAAGTTTGCAACGCAGTGAAGGAGAAATTTCCGACCCTATAAAGTATATATATTCTTGATCAGCATCAACAGCCGAGTCGATCTAGCCATGTCCGTCTGTCCGTCTGTCCGTTTCTACGCAAACTAGTCCCTCAGTTTTAAAGCTATCTGGATGAAACTTTGCAGATATGCTCCTATATGCTCTCACTGCTATGTATATCGGAACTAGCCGGATCGGCCGACTATATCATATAGCTATATAGGAAAGATCGGTAAATTTTAATGAAAAAAATTATAACTTAGCCAATTTTTACAACATTTAAATAAAATGAGATATGGCCATTTTGTATTATTCTTGAATTTCGGTTTTAATTTGATCAAAATCGGACAACTATATCATATATGTAGCTGTCATAGGACCGATCAGAAAATTTTGATAAAAAAATCTAACTAAGCCAATTTTTCACATATTTTCATAAAATTTGAGACATAGACTTGTTGTATTATTCAAAAATTTCGATTTTAATTTTATTCAAATCGGACCACTATATCATATAGCAGCCATAAGAAAATATATATAAATTCATTAAATTCGTTCGCAACATTTTTCGCTCGCAACATTTCTCGTTAGCAACATTTTTCTTTCGCAACATTTACCTTATGTCAGTACCCGAGAAAACGAAAAAGTCGGAAGATTTTTCTTCTACTTTTTACTTACTGCAAGGGTATTTAAACTTCGGCATGCCAAAGTTAGCTTCCTTTCTTGTTTTACAATATGTTAAAAATATTTTTTTTAGATTTTTAAGGAAAATTTCATGACTATATCTCAACGCGAAGTATTTATGGCCGCGGCTCAGTACAAGTCCAACCACTGTGCAATGGCGTGAGCGTCGCCTCTCGTCTTGGAAAGAAGGGGGGAACAACCTTTCCAACGGTGTGAGGCTTCTGCCTGAGTAAACTGGACGGCGGCCTTTTTTATGACTTCCTGAAGATGGGCAACGCCCCTCGAGAAAACGGTGTAACAGTAACTGTATTTGGATCTTAGCACTGTTGAAGTGGCTGGATCCTCGGCGGACACGGATAGAAGGTCCAAGCAGCTCCTATATTCCTACTTTATATCTTCCCACAAGGCCCGGATTTCGTCCAGATGGACTCGGCACATGTAAGGGAAGAAAATGTCAGTTCCCGGGGCGCACGGAGTGTGGAGGTCTGCTTCGAATTGGCTAACTCCGTCCGTTGTGGCAGCGAACTTTTTCAGGGCGACTTCTACTGCACTTTGTGTCATTTTTGCGACTGACCGAGTAAGCCTTGGCGAGGGACCCTGGACAGTATCGACCGACTCGTCGCTTTTTGCCCTTGGAATGTCAGTGGCAGCTTTTGGCTTTAATCCGGACGACCGCGGGGATGCGGATTGGGACCAGTCTAAGCGGATGGATGGGATCAGACGCGGCTTCATGTCGCCTCCCGTGAGCATTCTCAAAAGGTCAGCAACAAAATGTGACGCAATAAACGGGAAGACGGTCACAGAAAAAATGAACTACCCAAAAGTCAAATTTGCATGCGGCCACTGATGCTGATTGAAATAGTACAATATATGTAAGTGTTTGTGTTATATATGGACACGCATGGATATGTAAGGGCACAGTGGAGTACGATAAGTAGACTGAATTTGAATGTATTGAATGTCTGGAAAAGGACAGAAAAATTATATGGCGAAAAAAAATGACACATACCAGAATGGTGGGATAAAAAAAATATCGGAACCACGGCGAACAGGGAAACTCTCGCACAATGCACACCACTTGGCCGATATTATTTATGCCTTCTTTTTCTCACCACACAATTTAACTTTTTTGAAATTGCACCGACATATAAAACTATGTATACATGTATTTATGGATGTAAGGAAGGAGAACAGCGAAGAATATGGCGCCGCGAAAAGAAGCGATGTGGAGACGACATGAAAAAAGTAAGACGAGGAGGAATGAATTTTCCAACTGCTGTTGTGTCGGGAAAATTCGGGGATGTGGAATTGACACGGAAAGTAGTCTAGAACTCTGCTAAAGACCGGAAGTGAGAAAATTAAAGAAGGCTCGTACTTATCTTTGGGCGGAACAATAGCCGGGAACTGCTGGCGGAAGTGGCGAAGAAGTGGAAGAATATCCAATCCGGATCTGATGGACCAATGTTTTGTAAGGGGGCGGTGTTCCTTCTAAAGATAAGCTGGGGAAAAAGTCCATTCCCACGGCGCAGAGAAAAATGCGAGCGAAACCAACCAAGGTTGGACAGGCGAAGAAGCAGAAAACGGGGGCGTCATGGTATATTATCAGCTTTATTCATTTGCTGCATACATGAAACTAAGAGTGCTTAGGAACTAGAGTCGCGCTCCCGCCCGCTTAACTCCACTTCAGCGAGCACGGGAGAACGACGATAGCGGAATTCGGTTGCAAAACCCGAGCCCGAACTCTGGAGCGCGCGAGCACAGGGGAGAGCGCGAGAACGTAAGCATACAAGAGAGGCGAGCGCGGACGGGAGCGAAAGCTGTGTGCACAGAGGCGGCACAGTGGCCCCTCTCACAAACAGAAGCTAACTTCGGCATGTCGAAGTTTCAATACCCTTGCAGTAAGTAGAAGAAGAAGAAAAAAGTTCAGACTTTTTCGTTTTCTCGAGTACTGACATAAGATAAATGTTGCGAGCAAAAAAATGTGGCAAACACACTGAATGAATTAATATAAAGGGTGTTTTTTTTTAGAGGTATAGAACTTTAAATTACAATAAAACAACGATGGATTATTCGATTGACAAGAATTTTTTTTATCCTAACTTGTTGCTTTTGACGATGTCACCGATATCGAATTTATTTGTGTAAAACCTTCTTTTCCAGGTAGTTTTATTTATATAACCTGTTCGTATGTTCCACCATCGACTGAGGAGCCTATTTATTGGAAACACTTTTCGGCAATTCAGGCGGTTTCCAACAGGCTTTCAGATCGAGACCAACTCGTAACTCTAGGGGACTTCAATATACCTGGAGCTCGTTGGTCATCTGATGGAGAGTCAAATGTCCTTCAGACTGTGGCACAGCATGACCTTATTGATGGCCTGCTGGACATATCTTTGTCTCAAGTTAACCATGTCCATAATTCTTTAAACCGCTTATTGGATCTTTGTTTCGTCTCTAATCCTCTAGGTGTAGACTTTGCTAGAGTTGCTCCTTTGACGCTACCTGAAGATATTTACCATCCAACTTTCGAAGTGACTATCGATACGGGGACGGTTGTAAAGAATAAATCTGATCGTTTAGCCAATAAGGTTCGCTGTTTTCGTAAAGCTAACTTTCATACACTAAATAATCTAATATCTGAATTTGATTGGTCAAATCTGTACATGTGTACTGACATGGCAGCCGCCGTGGACATTTTTTACTGTGCCATGAATTCGTTCTTTTTATCCTGTATTCCGTTAACCTATCCGTCTGTCTCCTGTCTGCAATTCCAAAACTCTTCGAGAATGTAATCACTCCTCAGTTGCAGCACTTATGCAGATCCGTAATTTCTCCAAGACAGCATGGATTTATGAGTCGAAGATCGACTACTACAAATCTTCTGGAACTTACCTCATTTTTTATTAGGGGTTTCCAAGGAAACCTTCAAACCGATGTGGTTTACACGGACTTTAGTTAAGCTTTTGACTCGGTTAATCACTTTCTTCTTGTAAGGAAGCTTGATTCGATAGTTTCCAATTGATCTTCTTAATTGTCTTCAGAGTTATTTGAGTGACAGGACTCAAAAGGTACTGTTTAAAAATGCTCTATCCAACTCCCTCAGTGTCACATCTGGCGTCCCACAAGGTAGCCATCTTGGCCCACTACTATTTACATTGTTTATCAATGACCTTCCGCTAGTTCTAACCAACTCTAGGGTACTTATGTACGCTGACGATGTTAAACTATGCTTGCAGTATAAGGACAGCTCATGCCAGTCAGACTTACAATCGGATCTTAACAACTTTCAAGCATGATGTCGTGCTAACTTATTACATCTCAACATCTCCAAATGCAAACTGATGATATTTTCACGTGTCACTCCCCAGTATGCGCTTTGGAACGAATAACTCGTGTTGACGATCTAGGTGTCCGACTAGATCCTAAGCTTTCGTTTTCAGAACATATTTCGTGCGTGGTTAACAAGGCCAAAGGCATGCTTAGAATCATCAAAAGGTGGTCAAAGGAATTCGATTCTCCTTTCTCTCTCTTTACTTCGTTAGTTCGTCCCATTTTGGAGTATGGTTCTTGCTTTTGGAGTCCTCAATATGGAGTTCATATTAACCGCATTGAATCTGTTCAAAAAAACTTTCTGCTTTTCGCCCTACGTGGCTTACCCTGGGATGCTGACCTGAGATTACCGTCTTACTCTAGTAGACTTCTATTAATTAACCTACCTTCCCTAGTTAACCGTAGAACAATGCTNATGCTTGGTGTTGTCTTTCTGCACAGTCTAATTCACGGTGCCGTAGAGAGCGCCTACTTACTAGGACAGCTCAACTTCCACGTTCTTCGACTAACATCTAGAACCTTTATCCTCTTAGCAATAAATCACTGTAGGAGCGAGTTTGAGGTACATGAACCGTTTAGGGTCTTATGTGCCGATTACGACCGCCTCTTTGACAGTATGGAGGGCACTGAGAGCCTCCCTCGTCTTAAAACTGTATTAATAGTAGAATTAGCTCGTAATATTGCATGATAACAACTTTCCTCGTTATTTCTTATATTTTCCTTCTCACGCGTCTATCTAGAACGCGATTCGTACCGTACGTCACGCGGCTGCGCCCCTCGGTCGGTTGGGCGGGATGTGGATAGCGGGACTCGCGCGCAAAAAAAAAAAAATTATAATAATAATCTTGTGGCATTACATTTTAAATATGATTTCTGGTATATGACTGCCACGGCTGGCTTGGATGTAGTCCAATCTGGACGTCCAATTTTCGATGACTTTTTCCAACACATGTGGCCGTATATTGGTAATAACACGGCGAATGTTGTCTTCCAAATGGTCAAGCGTTTGAGGCTTATCCGCATAGACCAATGATTTGACATAGCCCCAAAGAAAGTAGACAGGCGGTGTTAAATCACAAGATCTTCGAGACCAATTCACAAGCCCAAAACGTGAAATTAGGCGGTCACCAAGCGTGTCTTTCAATAAATCGATTGTGGCACGAGTTGTGTGGCAAGTTGCGCCGTCTTGTTGAAACCACAACTCCTGGACATCATGGTTGTTCAATTCAGGAATGAAAAAGTTAGTACTCATGGCTCTATACCGAACACCACTGACTGTAACGATGGCGGATGGACTCATTCCCGTCTTCCTCAATACTACGTTCTAAAGTAGCGTCCCTGGAGATGCGAGTTATCAATAAGAGTAAACGTTGTGCGAAAACGTTCCATGGTTAATCAAATTAACTGCTCTGATGGACGATAAAATGGACGTAGTGCGTGATACGTATTCCGGCCAGAACCTTTATTTTCAAAACAAAATTGCACTGTTTGCAAGCACAGTTCAGGCGTGAGTCTATTCATGATGAATTGCCAAAACTAACTAAGAATAAATCACTTGTCAGCTGTTACATCGGTCGCCATCTTGAACAATAATGCCAACTTAAAGTTCTATATCTCCAAAAAAACCTTTTATTTACTATGGATATAGTAGTCAGATTTTAATAAAATTAAAACCGAATAATACAAATGGCCATGTCTCAAGTTTTATAAAAGTATGTGGAAAATTGGCTTAGTTAGATTTTTCCTCAAAATTTTCCGATCGGTCCTACGAAAGCTATATGATATAGTTGTCCGATTTTGCTCAAATTAAAACAGAAAATGTAGAATAATGACAAAACAATAACAAAAGGCCATATTTCAAATTTTATTCAAATATTGTAAAAATTTGCTAAGTTATAATTCTTTTTACTAAAATTTACCGATCGTTCCTATGACAGCTATATGATATAGTCATCCGATCCGGCCCGTTCCGACATATATAGCAGTGAGAGCATATACATATCTGCTTCAAGATAGCTTCAAAACTGAGGGACTAGTTTTCGTAGAAACGGACGTCTGTGTAAACGAACGTCTGTGTAAACGCCGAGAGCACAGCAACTATAAGAGTTAGAGCCACCAAATTCGGTATGTAGGTCGGAATGTTTTGCACGCAGATCAAGTTTGTTTCAGATTTAAAAATTACCCTCCCACTCCCCCGCAATCATCAATAAAAACATTTTGCAGCCGCAAATATTACCATAGATCTTTCTTTTTGTGCATAGGCATGCATATCTAGAACATGTATCAATACCGAAAATCTGGTAAAGATCGGGTGAAAAACACAAAAGTTATTTACTTATCAGTGTGCTATCTATATCTGTCTCTGTCTTGCACACGCAAGTGCATGAGATGGTGGTGGTTTTGCAAAGAGCGAGTTTGTTTACATTTCTCTAATACGCAAAAATTACGATTAGCTGACTTTTGTTTATCGTTGTCAAAGACATGACCAAGGTTGACCTGGTTAACGATTTTTGGTTCATGGTATATAACAGTCGTTCACGAACAACTGTAGCTTTCTTACTTGTTTTTAGTTTATTTTGCTTTTATTTATTGAATCTTCTCATTTCCGAGACAATTTCGAAACAATAAGTGTATCAAATCTTATACTATAACCTTACTAGCAGTCAGGCTGCAGCAGTAAAAATGGCCCTGACAAATTATGGCTGGGTTGGAATGACGGTACGTTGCAGGCGGGATCGGTATGAAGCCCGAGTCAAGACCCTTGCGAGAGGAGTTGGATGTGCAGATAGCTATTCATTGGCTCTGTGAAATAGGTTAGGTTAGGTTAGGGCGGTGACGGCCGGGTCGCAGAGCCGGACCATCCACTTGAACCAGAGCAGGCTCCTTGTGATGCCGCGTACGCTTAGATCCCCCGTCCGCTGCAGGTTCTCCGATGAGAATCCAACGTGAGACAGGACCAACCCGATCCTTGGATAAATCGGGTTATCTGCCTCTGTGATGTCTCGCTTATTGTATCGAAGTCTCCGTCTGCTTAGGACCGGACAGTGGCAGAGAAGGTGAAGAACGGTCTCTTCCTCCTCCTCATCCCTACAGCTTCTACAGCAGTCGATATGGGGCTCCGACAGCCTGAATGCATGCGTTCCAAGTAGCCAGTGACAAGTGAGAGACCTAAAGGCAAGGGCGCAGCTTTCCCTGCTCAATGACAATAGCTCCTTTGAGCGCTTTGCTGATAGGCATGGCCAGATCATTCTAGTATGGCGGCACGAGGTTATGTTTCCCCATTTCCTATCCGCGAGGAGGTGGAAGTACAAAGTAGTCTGCGAGTGGCTATTGGCATGTTAACTAACTCCCTCTCCGGTTGAAGAGGGGAGGTTACCCTCGATGTCCCTATATCCTGGGACCCAGATGAGGTGGAGGTCGTACTGCTTCGCCATCTCGTGAAGAGTTCTGCGGCAGGCGTTAAAGGTCTTAGAGTTTCAAGAGATAGCTTCAAGTGAATTCAGGGCAGCCTGACTTCCCGAGAATATGCAAATTGGAACTCTGGCCGTGGATGGGGGAGCTGATCAAGGGCTTCTTTGATGGCGTAACCTTACGCCTGAAAGACGGTACAGTGGTCTAGTAGCCTATCATACAGATCTCAGCCATGCATTGGATTTTTCATTACTTTTCCAGGCAGGTGGACCGTTTTAGAGCTGGCCACCAGACAGCCTCTCCCGAGAGTATTGGCCGGATGATAGGGGTCATTCCCCATTTTAGCCCGATAACCTTGCTTCAGGTATAGAGGCGATTGTGGCCTTTTTGGCCCGTTGTCCGTGTTAGGGGACCAATTGAGTTTTCTGTCCTAGATACTTGGCTTGATTTTTAAGGGGGAGAGGAACCCCGCCGTCGTAATTAAGCCTGGAAGGATGTTGTTGAAAGCGCCCTCTATATCCAGGAAGGCGACGAGGGCGAACTCCTTTTCGTGGATCGATTTTTCTATTAGTGAAAGGAGTGCTGTATCTGTTGAGATCCTGATAAGGATGAGTGGGGAATGTGAGGAAGCGATCTATTCTAAGGCTGGGATATCCTCAGCGGCTCAGAGTTCCCCCATTATTTATAGTGAGACAAGCAGGGGAAACGGGGCTGACGCTGGTGAAAGCGCGTATTTACTTTTAGGATGAAAATCTGGGAAAGCGGGGTCCGTGTAGGACTGCGTTTATTTTGGGGCAGACGGATGAGCGGTCCGAGCGGCCGGCCGGAGCCGGGAGCCGCGTCGGAGCCCTTGGGGGCGTGGTCAGGTACCTGGCCCTGTTTACCATGGTGCCGGCCGCTGGCCGCGCCCGGGGGAGATACCCAGATCAGGGTAGCCAGGCGCGTAGCCGTCGTCCCGGCCTCCTGATCCCGGAGCGGAGCCTAGGATCTAGGAATCGGCCCTGTTTACCATGGTGCCGATGCCGTGGTCCGGAGCTGAAGATGGAGAAGGATCTCAGGATCCAGGAATCGGCCCCGTTCACCGTGGTACCGACGCCCAATCCGGAGCCGAGCCGCGAACCCGGAACCGGCCCTGTTTACCATGGTGCCGATGCCGTGGTCCGGAGCCAAAGATGGAGAAGGGTCTCGGGATCTGGGAATCGGCCCCGTTTACCGTGGTACCGACGCCCAATCCGGAGCCGTGCAGATTACAAGTCTCTCCAGCGTCTTGAGTAGAAACGAGGAGAGGCTTATCGGCCTTTAATCCTTAGGCGTGCACTGAGATGGCTTGCCTGCCTTGGGATGAATACAACTTTTGAGCGGAGCCATCCACTTGGAATGACCCCTGTGTCGAGAATGATCTTAAAGATCAGTCGAAGCCAGGACGTGGATAGCTCGGCTGCGTAGCTAAGCTGCGCAGGTATGATGCCGTCCATCCCTGGGGATTTGTATGGGCTGGAGCTGTTAATTGCCCATTTAATAATCCTATCACTAAGAAGGTATTCCAATTCTGACGGACCCCGCCGTGTCGGGGAGTTAGGCCGGCTGCTCTGAAGTGAGCTTCCAGGAGAACCCCGATAGTTTCCTCACTGTAGGTCGTCCAGCTGTCATCAGGACGCTTGACGAAGCCAGAGTTGAAGTGCGTCGTCGAGAGGACCTTCCGCAGCCTAGACGCCCTTAAGTAGTCCTGGATTCCTGAGAAAAAGTCAAACCAGGCATTTATTTTTGGCCTTTCTTAATTCCTTTTTGGCCGTCAGCCAGCGGGCGGAGAGGGTACCTACAGGTGAGAAATCACCTGCCGTAACTGTTCGTACCGTTGGAAGTGCGACTCTCCCCATGAGGGCGGCTGGAAGCAGGTCCCAGTAGGTCATGTATTTGCTGTGGATGCTGACGAATGGTAGTCGGGCGTAGAGAAGAAAGCTCCTGCCCCAAAAATTACCCCAATCCAAGGTGGAACAGCATATGCCGAAGGATGCGTGTCCGGGGGGTGCTTGGACGCTAGTATGCGGACTCTGGTGGACCGGCCGACCCATCAGTTTTAACTAGGCTTACCACGGTATGCGGGCTCTACCGTGGCGGACGATCCCCTATCCAGCATACTCGGGGGACCAAATATGAACACAATTAATAATATAAACAAAACCGTAGGTGGCCGTCATACCCCAAAGTCGGCAAACAACAACTCGAAGACGCATTGCATAGCCCTCTCCAGGAAGCTCAACCCAGCCGCAGCAGAGGAAGAAGACGCTCTACCATGAGCGGAGGAGAGCGGCCTTCATCCTCGCCCGTGCAAACCCAGCCATGGAGGCAGACCCAGAGCAAGCGGGTCTCATTAAGTGGGCGAGAGGTGTCCTGCCTGACTTCAAGCCTGAGAAGGTGGGAAGGGCAGTAGCTCCCAGTGCTCAACCAACTAGCGCGAACGCGGGCAGAAGCTGCCAAACGCCAGCGCTCATCTGAGGTGCAACCACCGCAGCCGAAGCGTTCCAGGGTGCAGCCTCAGCGGTCCTTTGCCGAGGTTACCAAGGGTAAGATCCTGATTGGAGTGGTGGATGAGGGCCCCAGTGACAGACACATTCCGAGTGACCAGTGGCGGTGGATTGTTGGGGAACTGCACAACAGGTTCGTGGAGGAACTGTTGGCGTCAGGTGGTGCACTGCCCCGCTGAGAGGATGCCGGCTGGCATCAAGGAGGAGTGAAGGTGATCGCGTGCGAAGACGCGGAGTCGGTCACCTTTTACAAGAGAGCGATCGCTGGATTGGGAGAAGTGTTCCCAGGCGCGAAGCACGGCTGTCGACTGGGACAAGATCCCCAGCAAGCCTAGAGCCAGGGCGTGGCTTTCGCACAAGCCGGCGGAGCCTGAGAAAATTCTCAAGCTCCTGCAATTGAGCAACCCCGACCTCCCCTTCTCTGATTGGCGAGTTGCCAAGGTTAAGGAGGCCGTTAGTCCGAGGCGCCAGGTTGTCCTGACTTTCAGGGACAGTCGAGGCGCTGAAGAAAAACGGGGGGGCGCTCAGGTACGGCTTCGACAGCGTTGCCGTCCATATTTATAAGGCTGACGCCAATACGGGCCCGAAAGAGGAGGACCCAGATATAGAAGGGCCTCGAATCGAGGAGGTGCCCGAAGGACTGTCCGACGAAGAGGACATCCTGGAGGGGTTCGCATCCGAGAAGAGCGAGCTCACAAGGGGCTTGCGCCTGCTTACTCGCTAAGAAAGATTTAACTCTTTTCATGCTCCCCAATTTCAGCAATGAAGACACTCTAACTGCATATCTAGAGGGACCAAACGGTTCCCTCCGGATATGCTCTGCATACCTGGGGCACGACAAGAACCCAATCCCCTCAACCCTGAGGCATGTAACCGAGGACAGCAGACGACTGGGCCTGGGTCTCATCATCGGGTGCGACGCAAACTCACACCACCATCAGTGGGGAAGCACTGACACCAACCACTGGGGTGAGTATCTTTTTGATTTTATCCTTGCATCCAACTTGCTGGTTTGAAACTCAGGTAATGAACCCACCTTCATTATTAAAAACCGTAGGGAGGTATTGGATATCACCCTTCTTTCTGAATCCCTTAGGGATACCCTGAAGTCATGGAGGGTGCTGGAGAAGCACTCCTTCTCTGACCACAGGTATATACGATTTACACTGGGCTTCGATAGATTCAATCCAGTCACCTTTCGGAACCTCAGGAGGACCGACTGGAAGAAATATAGGTCCCAGTTAAGTACGATCCTTAAGCCCCCTCTAGCCCCAACCCACTTGGACTACTGTCCAGACGGGCTTGTACCACGGCTCTAGATAGGTCCTGCTCCCGTAGTAGGCATGGGGGGAAGACTGCGAGGAAGCCATCATGGTGGTGTTAGGAACTAGGCTGCCTCAAGAAGACTACGAGGCAGTCCTTCAATCTAGCCAAGAGTGACAACACAGAAAAATCGTGGCGCCTTTATAAATCTAACTTGTCCCTATACAACAGGTAACTAAGAAAGGACAAAAGAAGGGCCTTAAATGGACAATTAACAGCTTTAGCCCATATAAATCCCCAGGGGTGGACGGCATTATACCTGCGCAGCTTAGCTACGCAGCCGAGCTATCCACGCCATGGCTTCGACTGATCTTTTCGATCATCCTTGACACAGGGGTCATTCCAGACGGATGGCTCCGCTCAAAAGTTGTATTTATCCCCAAGGCAGGCGAGCCATCGCATTGCACGCCTAAAGATTACAGGCCGATAAGCCTCTCCTCGTTTCTACTCAAGACGCTGGAGAGACTCATCAGTCTGCATCTCAGAACTAATATTCCCCACTCATCCTTATCAGGATCTCAACACGCGTATAGGAGGGGCAGATCGACAGAGACAGCACTCCATTCGCTTTCCAACATCATAGAAAAATCGCCCCACGAAAAGGAGTTCACACTCGTCGCCTTCTTGGATATAGAGCAACATTCTCCCAGGCTCAATGACGACGGCACTGACTAAGCTGGGGATTGATCAACATTCGTTGGGTCTCATTGACCGGATCTTGCGCAGCAGAACGGTGGAAGCAACACTGGGGGGTCAACCATCTCCAGACAAGTCAACAGAGGCACACCTCTGGGCGGAGTCCTCTCCCCTCTCCTATGGAATGTGGCGGTCAACGAACTGCTCCAAGGTATAGAAGAGGGCGGCTGCCGTGTTGTGGCCTATGCGGACGATGTTGCCTCGGCGTTCACGGGAAAATTCCCGCAAATCCTCTGTGACAGGATGTGCGAAAGCCTCCGGTTCCTGGTGGATTGGACGGCCAGGTCCGGCCTGGGAGTAAACCCAGCGAAGACCGAACTGGTTCTTTTCACGAGGAAGTACAAGATCCCCAAAATAACACCCCTTAAGCTCTGCGGGGTATTTCTCTCCCAGAAAAATCAGGCTAAGTATCTAGGTCTTATCCTAGACAGAAAACTCGATTGGTCCCTTAACGCGGACGAAAGGGCCAAAAAGGCTACAATCGCGCTTTATACCTGCCGTAAAGCTATCGGGCTAATATGGGTTATGACCCCAAAAATAGTCCGTTGGTTGTACACGGCTATCATTCGCCCGATACTCCTCTACGGAGTGGCAATCTGGTGGCCAGCTATAAAGCGGTCCACCTGCCTGCGGCGGCCTGCGCACGACTCCAGGAGACGCCTTGGACGTTCTCCTGGACATCCTCCCAATTGAAATAATGGGAGAGATGACCGCGTCACTCTCGGCACTAAGGCTGAAGGGCGCGGGTCTGTGGAGATGATCGAGTTTCGGGCACACGAATCTCGGCTCTGCTACACACCTTACTGAGGGAAACACCGACTACTGAAAACCCCCGCTGAAAACCCTACCACACGCTTCCAGGTTTACATCCCCGATAGGAAGGAATGGAACCTAGGACCTCCTGGACCACTAGGGTCCCTTCACATTTACACGGATGGCTCAAAACTGGACGGCTGGGTGGGAGGAGGTATATACTCCGAGCACCTGGGACTAAACGTCTCGTTTAAGCTACCCGACCATTACAGCGTCTTTCAGGCGGAAGTCTACGCCATCAAAGAAGCCATTGATCAGCTCCCCCAACCAGTCCGGCTGCCCTGAAGTCACTTGAAGCCATCTCTTCAAACTGGAAGACCTTCAACGCCTGCCGCAGATCTCTTCACGAGATGGCGGAGCAGTACGACCTCCACCTCATCTGGGTCCTAGGACATAGGGACATCGAGGGCAACTGCGCTGCCGATGAGCTGGCCCGGCAGGGTACAACCTCCCCTTTTCAGCCGGAGAGGGAGTCAGTTGACATGCCCTTGGCCACTTACAGACTTCTATGTAGGGAGTACTTCCACCTCATCGCGGATAGGAAATGGGAAAACCTAATCTCCTGCCGCCATGCTAAAATTATGTGGCCACGCCGATCAGCGAAACGCTCAAAGGAGCTACTGTCACTAAGCAGGGAAAGCTGCGCCCTTGCCGTTTGGGCTCTTACCGGTCACTGGCTACTTGGAGCACATGCGTCCAGGCCGTCGGCACACCATAACGACTTCTGTAGAAGTTGTAGCGACGAGGAGGAGGAGGAGACCGTTCTTCACCTCCCCTGCCACTGTCCGGCCCTAAGCAGACGGAGACTGCAGTACCTGGGCGCTCCCACCCTTTTGGATCTCGCAGAACTGAGGGAGACATCATCGAGGCAGATAACCCGATTCATCCAGGGATCGGGTTGGTCCTCTCTCACATAGGATTGGTCATCGGCCCATGAGAACCTGCATCGGACGGGGGATCTAAGTTTATGCGGCATCAGAAGAAGCCTCCTCTGGCTCAAGTGGATGGACCGGCTCTCTGAGCCGGCCATCACCGCCGTAAGGTAACCTAACCTAATTCCCTGTTATTAGGGCACAAGTTAGTCTTATAGGGACCCCACGAATCGTCAGTGTTGGCGCTCTTGTCTAGGTTGAAGGACTCCCTCGTAGTCTTTTTAAGGCAGCCTAATTCTTTACATCACCACGGTGGCTTCTTCCCAATATTCAACTCCCTTCCTACATCGGAGGCAGGACCGATACATAGCCTTACTAAAAGAATCGATAAATGTCTTAACAATGCGCTTCAGCCCCTCTGGACAGAAGTCCGAGCGGGATGGGGCTGGATGGGTTTTGAGAATTTAAACTAATCAGTGCCACGCACAATAAGCTCGAAAACTGAGCAGCGATCCAAAGAATGAGCGTAGAAGCTCCGTTAACCCAAGGAACGCCTGGTACTCTTTTTTCTCAACTCGAGATACCGTCGAAGAAAAGAAGTTGACAAAGAGCAAGTTGGCCCTTCTGACCGTCGACACCAAGAGAGCTATCAATGCCAAACGATAGGACGATCATTTCCATGTTGTTCCTCTTATTAAAGGGAACATCCACAAAACCAAAGTTCAAACGAAGTCCGAAGAACACTTCCGAGCTGTGTCTAATTACCTGGAGGAGACAAAAAAGAACTTCTTCACCTACCAATTAAAAGGTAGCAAGGGACTGCACGTAGTACTAAAAGGAATCGAACCTCACGTTGCCCCCTCTGAAATTCAAGAAGCCCATAGAGCCAGGGGCTTTTGTGCCAAAGATATCAGCAACATAATTAACAGAAACAAAAAGCCGCAAGCACTCTTCAAGGTCGAGCTTAAACAAGATAGCAAAGCCCTAAAAAAAAAGAAGTGTAAGGATCACCATAGAAGAACCACACAAACGCAACGGCCCTGTACAATGTACATACTGCCAGGAGTATGGACAAACTAAGACATACTGCAGACTTCGGACAGTCAGCGTACTCTGCAGAGGCTTCCACAACTCCGTAAACTGCCCCACAAGCAAAGAAGACCCACAAAAGAAAAAATGTGGCAACTGTGAAGAGTCGCATGCAACGAGCGACAGCGACGCGAACATGGTGATTCAGCCGCTTCGAGCACAATAGTCAAAATAATAAATGTCTTACCTACGTATATCCATGTGGAATGCCAACGGCATTTCACGGCATAAACTTGAAATAACTCAATTCCTAAGTGTAAATCACATCGACGTGTTTGAAACGCACCTTACAGGGAGATATAACTTCCATATAAGAAGAAATACCTTCTACCGCACTGATCACCCGGATAGCAAGCCCCACAGCGGAACGGCATCTTAATCAGAGAACGCATCAAACACCACTTTTACCAACGGTTTGCAACAATTTACTTGAAAGCCACGTCCATAAAAGTGCACTTAGGAAACGCCAAACTTTGCATTGCCGCTGTCTACTGCCCACCTCGCTTTACTATCTCTATCAATTTATGGACTTCTATATAGACTATAGGGGATCGCTTCATAGCTGCAGGAGACTAATACTTATCTGTAATCATAGTTCTGGGAATGCACTTCAGCACAAACAACACTTTTATTTTGAAATCCAGCCAAAATCCAAAATCCTTTCCCTGGCCGCGGCATCTACCGCCTAACCTGCCTAATTGCTGTCTTTCCGCAAGTTCGTGGCGTAGCCAGTAGTTTTGGTCAGCCTACTCGTATGCGACTACCAGCACCCCCTGTCGGTCGAGCGCCCACTGGAGCTTACAGGTGGAAACTTCAGAGTTACGGAAGATGTAATATTACGTGATAACACCATTCCGAGCACTGGTCCGACAGCTGACTTGAAGATCAGCTGGAGTGATATGCCACTTTATGTGGGTCACCTTGGTAAGAGAAAGGTAAGGGCGATATGAGAGAAAGCGAGAAGAAAGCCCCCTTGAGAGAGATCCCCCACTCACCCCTGCCGCTAAGCGTGGCCATCGACTGGAAATTCTGGAGGGCGGACCGCAGTCCGAAGCTACCGTCCTAGGTTTGGCCGTTTTTCCGCGCTCCCAGAGGAGCGCCCGGGAAACACGACCTCACCGTTCAACGCGCGAACGCTACTCCTTGCCGTGAGTAGTGAAGACTGTGGTTTTGTGTGTGAGTGTAAAAGAGTGTGTGCTCTTAGCCTAGATATGTACACTTAATCCTAAGAGCTTGTACCTATATCTTCATATTTGATTATTTACATATTGTGACTTTATCACAATGTGGACATGAGTATTTTGACCGTTGGGCATCCACTCCAATGGGTCAAGCCGATTTCTAAGCACTCCGTAACACCGATGATCCACACCAGGTCAGTGCAGCCAATTATTAACCGTACGCAAAGTGAACTCATGTCATTCGATTACCAACCAAATCTATCTACCAAGACCACTACAACGGTTATCTGTGTCTTGATGACACTTATCTCACTTACCTCTCGGTCTGCTAAAGGAACACAAGTAGTGTCAGTTACTTAGCCAGCGCAACCCTTCTCAAGGTGTGCATTTGCAGCATGCCTCTCACGTATTGAAATTCTCGGGCTACTGATGGTTTATGGGCTGGTTATGGGCCCTAACTACCATTCCCAGCAGCAAGCTCTGGAAATTGTATTCTGACAGCTTTTCCTTTGCATCCCAGGTAATTGTGTTTACTGAGACCTGGTTAAAGGGAGAGATCATTAGCTCTGAGATTTTCCCGGGTAAGTACACAATTTTCAGGGTAGGTAATTGCCGTTGACTCCTCCCTTATCTCCGAACTTGTTGCCCATGACGATGTCACCGATATCGAATTCAGTTTCCAGTTTCCTTTCCAGTTAGTTTTATTTATATAACCTGTTCGTATGTTCCACCATCGGCTGAGGAGCCTATTTATTAGAAACACCTTTCGGCAATTCAGGCCGTTTCCAACAGGCTTTCAGATCGAGACCAACTTGTAACTCTTGGGGACTTCAATATACCTGGAGCTCGTTGGTCATCTGATGGAGTGTCAAATGTCCTTCAGACTGTGGCACAGCATGAACTTATCGATTTCCTGCTTGACATATCTTTGTCTCAAGTTAACCATGTCCATAATTCTTTAAACCGCTTATTGGATCTTTGTTTCGTCTCTGATCCTCTAGGTGTAGACTTAGTTAGAGTTGCTCCTTGACGCTACCTGAAGATCCTTACCATCCAACTTTCGAAGTGACTATCGATACGGGGACGGCTGTAAAGAATAAATCTGATCATTTAGCCAATAAGGTTCGCTGTTTTCGTAAAGCTACGCATATGCAGCGCGTTCAGGACAGTCTCCGATCAGGTTGCGCTAGTATTAGCTGGAACCCCTCCCCTCGACCTAATAACAAAGGAGCAGACGGTTATATTCGAGAGAATCCATGAAAGAGCAGTGACGCCAGCGAGGCACGCTCCTTGGGATGTTTCGACCAAGGGTCGTTGGACGCACCGCCTGATACCAAACCTGGCGGATTGGACAAGGAGAAAGCACGGCCAGAAAGCCGACGATACTGCCGAGCACGTTCTGTTCACGTGCGGCAGATTCTCGAGCGAACGACGGTCGGTGGAAGGCGCCCTGGGGACCAGCATCTCGGCGGACAACCTCGTGCCGACTATGCTGGTAAGTGAAGACAACTGGCAGGCGGTGTCCAACTTCGCGGCCAAGTTGATGACCAAGCTCAGAAGCGAGGAGCGAAGAAGACAGCAGGAGGAGACACAGCTGGGAACATTGGCCGTGCATAGCATTGCTTCCCGGCCGTACCACACGAGCGTTGAACCCCAGTTTTGTAAATACTTACCCTACCTTTTCTATGTATATTCCCCCTCAAACTAAGTGCACCTTAAACCGAAATAAAAAAAATTAAAAACAGTGTGACGAAGTCACAACCATAGGTAAATATGTAAATATAAGCTTAGTATAAGCTAAGCCAAAGTACTACAAGCTCACTCATTCTGCCCGGGCACAAGCCACTCATTCGCACACCGCACACTCACTCAAGAGCGCGAGCAACTACTCGCTCAAACCCAAAACGCTCTCAAACGCCGATGAGCTACGGAGTGGAAGATGAGCAAGAGAGAGAGCAATCGCGGGAAAAGGCGTCGGCACGCGCCAAAAAGGGCGACAAGCAGGCAACAGCTGTACCCTCGGGAGTGGAAAATTACCACGCCACTGCCAAGCAGCTTCCCTATTGGTCAGATCGACACGTGCCAGAAGTGCAAAAACTGAGACCAGAGCGACGACGCATGCGCCGAAATACCTGAAATACCGAAAATAACGGTGGTGCCGGCACGATCGCCAGCGGGAGCGAAAGGGAGGCAAAGAGACGCCACCTACGCTCGGCGACAAAGCCGACAGAACTCCCGGCAGAATGAGGCCATAGTCAAGCTGCGATAAGAAGAGCTTGAATTAATTAGTTTGGAGCTCTTGAAACGGACGGACGTGAAAAATATTAAGTGCCGAGTTGACAAGGCCCGCGGTCCCGCCGCCACGCGGTTAAAAGAGGACCACGTGCCCGCCGCCGCGAGTACTGTACCCCGGTCATCATCCAGGACTTCGACAGGACCGTGTGTGCGTGAGGGTGAGCAATGGCCGCGGGCAAGAATTGTTAAGGGCCGGAAAGGCGCCCGCCGGCTTAGGGCTCTTTCCCCGCGCGCCGTTCTTTTGGGCCGCCGGCCATAACTCTATAAAAGAATAAAGCCTATCATCGTGAAGATCCTTCGCCTCTTGTATTTTTCCCCTCCCGCTCCGGGTTATTCCTGGGTTCCCCTCTCTCGTCGCTGGGACCCCGCCGCTCGGAAATCCCTCAAGGCGGGCATAGGCGGACCGTCCGGAAATCCCTCATGGTTCGCAGGGGACCGCCGTTCTGAAAGTCCTCCAGGCGGTTCCGAGCATTTTGCTCTCCGTAGGTCCCACTCCGCTCGGCCCCAAAATAGCTAAATCTTTGGCCCCTTTTATGTCCTGGTTGTCTCATAAATTTATAAATTACTGTGAGGACCTCTGGAGCCGTTGAGGTTTACCCCGGCCAGAGACACATCTTTACAACACACACACACACACACTTTCCTACCTAAGGTGGTCAGACGTGTTTTTCCTAGCTCCAGAAGTGAACCGTTTATTATACAGCGAATCAGCGGCACAGGCCCTGGATAAAAGTAGTTACTGTAGAGTGAGACACCTTGGGACAAGGTACGTACCAAAATCGGCCCCGGCAGGCTATCCAGGCTCCCCGAATCTTGGCACCCAGGACGGGCACTGGAACTTGAGGGCAAGGAGAGGAAACTCTCTCTCATCCACCGAGAACCTCTTTTTTCCATTGAGCGTCGCTCACTCTCACGGAAAAGATAGTTTCCACTAGCATTTTTCCCTCGCGTTTTTCTCCATCGCACAGCACAACAAGATCAGCTGATCGAAGTGTTGTGCAACGCACCCGCAGAGAGCTTTCGCACTCGCGTAGTGTTGTAAAACGCGAGCAGCCCGCGAAATTTTAAAAGCCAAGGCGAAGCCAAATCACTTTGAATTGCTGAAAACAAACTCCACGGGCCTATTCACTGCAGCTCCCGCAGCTGGCTCCAGTGGGGATCAAGGCAAAAGGCCGAGGATCGGGCTATCCTCCAAGCCCTCCGCTGCGGCGGCGCCAGCCAAAAGGGGCTCTGGGGACCGAGTAGGAGCGGTATAACTCCGATCTGTCATCCGCTGGGGGAAATCCCTGTGCACCGAGGGACCCCAATCAGGAGCAGGTGTCATGAGCAAAGCCGCACCAACAGCCCGGGACGACGAGACCCAGGCATTAGCGGTAGCGAGAGCGGCTGGTGGCCACACCAATGGCGCCACAGCTTGCGCGAGCCAGCAGACCTCGCCCTCACTGGTTGGCACGATCCCTAGAGGCTCTCTCTCAGGTCAAGGCTAGGCCGAAACCCAAGCCTTCCCAACCCATGGCTGAGAGCAGTGTACCCAAAGAGGATCGTGCGCCTCGCAATACGATGCCCAGGAAGCAGCGATCTGACGCTATTCTGATCAAGTGCAGCGAAGGATCCTACGCAGACATGCTGAGGATCGTTAGAACGGATCCCTCACTCCAGGGACTCAAAGACAGCGTCCAAGGCCTGCGAAGGACAGCCAATGGGGGCCTCCTTCTGAGGATGCAGAAACCCCTCGACCCATTCACGCAGCAACTGCAAGTGGCTCTAAAGACAGCCATCTCGGCAGGGCGGAGGTGTCAGTCATGCAGGAGACGCTCCAGATCGAGATCCGCGACCTGGACGACCTTACCAGTGTGGAGGAGGTAACAATATCCCTATTTGCGGGAGAGGAGAGCGACATCCCAAGCGACGCTACACCCAGGTTGCGGAAAGCGTTTGGAGGAACGCAAATCGCGACGGTCAACTTGAGACCTGAACATGCGCGGAGGCTGCTCGACAAGGGCAAAATCCGGATTGGATGGGTAGTCTGCCGCATTAGGGAGAAGATGGAGCCAAGGCGCTGCTATAAGTGCATGGGCTTCGGGCACACCTCGGCAAGATGCCGCGCCTCCGACGCTACGGCCAAAACCACGCAGGAGTCCTGCTTCAAGTGCGAAGACACCGGCCACAAGCACAACACGTGCAAAGGCAAGCCCAGGTGCATCCTATGCACTAGGGGCGGCAAGACCGCAAGGGAAGCAGAACACGCGACCTTGAGCAGGAGTACCAGAAGGCCATGAAAAACTCGAACAATGGTTAAGTTTTCTATCGAGCCAGCAGCACGGCTTTCGAAAGAAGCGGAGCACGATCGACGCAATTCGCGAGGTAACGGATAAGGCAGCTAACGCAATCGAAGGCGACAGATGGCAGGGTGGCACCAAGCAATATTGCCTGGTTTGCACCCTAGACGTCAAAAACGCGTTCAACTCAGCGAACTGGAGTCTAGTCCTGCAGGCCTTACAGCGCTGCGGCATATCCGGATACCTCACCCTCCTGATAGCGGACTATTTCAGGGACCGCATCCGACGACGGCAACCAGGTCCATCATGTGACAGGAGGAGTGCCCCAGGGCTCTGTTCTTGGGCCAATCCTGTGGAACGTCATGTATGACGGGATCCTCAGGCTACCACTACCTGATGGCTGCGCCGTAGTGGGGTTCGCGGATCGGCTTACGCCACCGACACCGCCGCCTCAAGAGCGAGGGAGAAGCGAACAACGATCGGCAGAGAACCGCAGTAGCGCTGCTGCAAAAGCTCCCGACATATCTAGGCCACGCCAAGCCAAGCTTGCACAAGTCGGGGATTCAGTTTCCAACTCAATAATTAAGCCGATAAAAGTCCACGCGGAAGAAAATACTACTTGTCCCACCACGAGTGTGTGCTGAGGACCCAGTCCAGGACCAAGAGGAGCGCCCGAGGAATGGCCGCCAGGATATCGGGGCAGCCGGAGAACGGGTGAGCCATATCCGCGGGCCATCTCTAGTTATAATATTTGCGGGCAGGCAGCCCTTCATTTAATAATAATATTTATAAAGAGGTATGTTCACTGCGACCACTAGGGTCTATTGTGCACTCATCCTAGTGTATGAGCTTTAGCTCCTCGAGCAGTTCAATGCGATGATGTCGAAAAGCCCCCATTTCCTGCGTGGTGAGTTTAAGGCCCCCAAAGTGGGCCAGCCTCAACAGACTGATAGCTGGGCACTCCTCAAGTAGGTGTTCCGGAGTCACGTCTCCTTCCAAACAAAATCTGCAAAGACTGTCCTCCCCTATCTTGAGATTGTACAGATGCTTGCGCAGTCTGCAGTGCCCGGTCAGAAAACCAGTGACAATACGGAGAGATCCTTTGCTGAGCTCCAAACAGTACTTGGTCCTCTTGCAATTGTAGCTACCTAGCAGACGTTTACTCTGCCTTGCCCCCTTCGATGAAGAATTCTTCGCAGTCAGTCATGAGATCCCCATGACTGGCTCCACAGAAGGGCTCCGGACCATTAAAGGGCGTACTCGACCCCTTTCTAACCATTATATCGGCCACTTCATTGTCGGGGACCCCCGCATGCCCTGGTACCCAGTATATGGTTACTTTATTGTTAGCACCCAACTCATTGAGTGTTCCCATACATTGCCATACTAGTCTGGAAACAATCTTATGTGCACTAAGTGCTCTGATTGCTGCCTGACTATCTGAGAAAATGGCTATGTCTCTCCGATTGTAACCCCGCTCAATGTTGAACGAGGCACATTTCTCTATCGCGTGTACTTCCGCTTGAAAGATACTGGCGAACTTCCCTACAGGTTTGTGATATTTAAGTCGGGGTACTGGATATCACTTTCGGTAATGAGGGGGACTCCCGGTTGATTCGCAACTGGAAGGTCTCCTCAGAGCCGTGTCGGATCACAGGATCATCCTGTTCGACATTTATAGCAACCTTAGTTTCAGGAGGGCTATCATGAATCCACGACGGACTGACTGGCCAGCCTATTATTCCTGTCTGGGATTAAATCTAAGCAGAAGGAGGAGATTATCCTCTCCGGAAGATCTTGAGCAACTCTCAAAAAAAGTAGGTGAGACAATCTTGGAAGCATATCATGCAAGCGGTCCCGAGAAATCCATAGAGTCCAGCACGGACAATCCCTGGTGGATTGAGGCAAAGGACTTTCTGAACTTTGTCTGAAGAGGACAGAAAGGCCATTCACCGAGAACGAGGAGGAGAAAGCGGAACTTCTCCTGCCAACTCACGTCCCTCTGTGCAGAACCATCTCCAATTTAGCCTGCAGTTACGAAAGGATCCCCAACGGGAGACCAAACTGGAGCCTGGGTGTGGCGATCGTAAGAAGATTAGCGATGGGCGTTGAGCACACTCAGCCCCTACAAAGCTCCGGAATTGGATGGAATCATACCCATCCATCTTCAGAAGGAAAGACCCCTTTCATCCCAAATCCTTCAGGCCGAAGGGGTAGCTCTTTGTGCAATTTTGAACATAGAGGATGCTTTTAATAACACAACTTATGATGTTGTGACGGGTCTCACGAGCTGGCTGGGCAAACTCCTGGATAGCAGAATAGCGGAAGTCACTGTCAACAGTGTGACATTTAGAGCTCAAACCACCAGAGGCTTTCCGCAGAGTGGTGTCTTATCGCCACTACTCTGGTGGATGAGCTGCTAGTTAAACTTACAGCAAAGGGGTTTGAATGTTGTTTGGAACCCCTCTGGTTCCCCACAAATTTTGTAGTCATGTAGGTTAGTTGTAGGTAATAGTATGTAATTTATAATAGGGCCATAGATTTAATTTGTAAATATGTAAGGTTATTTAGCGTAGGTTAATGTGTATTGGGATTTAGGATATTAAAATAAGTATAAAAATTAAGTATAGGGTAGGAGGCCAGAAGGGCATCTTTGTGTGTAACATAGGGGTTAAACATTCCCACTCTCACCCCCACCAACAATACATGGTGGCAGAGCCGATACACCGGCAGAGCCAGCACATGGTGACAGAGCAATACACCGGCTGAGGCAACGTACGGCGGCAGAGCCAATACCCCGGCAGAGCCAGCACACGACGGCAGAGGGAACACACCGGCAGAGCCAGCACATGGTGACAGAGCCAATACACCGGCAGAGCCAACATACGGCGGCAGAGCCGATACACCGACAGAGCCAGCACACGGCGGCAGAGCCGATACACCGGCAGAGCCGGCACACGGCGGCAGAGCCGATACACCGGCAGAGCCAGCACACGGCGGCAGAGCCGATACACCGGCAGAGCTACCTCAGCAGCACCCACCTCGGCAGAGCCGAACCGACAGCAAGGCAGGCCGAAGGCGACAACACGCGGCCGGCAGATGAAATCGTCGGCAAAGGTAAATGGGCAGGTACAGCGAAGAGAGCCGAAGCTCGACGCCGCCACGTAAACAGACAAGGCTTCGTGTCGGCCGAAGGCGATAACGGCGGAAGAGGAGGCTTGCTGGACAACTCTGGAAGCCAACTCAACCAGACGTACCTAGGACAAGGAGGTGGTCGACGACACCAAGGAGCGGAGATAGCCTCCGGTCCGCAGGATTCGAACTGCAGGAAGAGGACCACAGACGTGGTGGTGGCCACCACATTGGATTACCGGGCCACCGCCATGAAGGAGGAATTGGGTGAGCCGGACCTCGGGACAAATCTTGCTGGGGAATATGCCTGGATAGGGAAGTAATTATAGGGACCAAAACTAGGGACTAGACATACCAATAAACACATGGACAATATTACACGAACAAAGACTCTATTCAATTTCCTCCACCCCTGCCTCCTTCTTTTACGCAGCCGTCTCCCATAGCGGGAATCCTCCTCCCTTATTCCCCAATTGGGAACGGCCCCGCGATAACGCTGCCGTCTTCCATAGTGGGGATCCTTCTTCCTGATCCCCGCTTTGGGAACGGCCCCGCGATTACGCAGCCGTCTTTCTTAGTGGGGGATTCTTCCTTCTGATCCCCGCATTGGGAACGGCCCCGCGATTACGCAGCCATCTCCCATAGTAGGAATCCCCTTTCCTGGTCCTCCCATTGGGAACGGCCCCGCGATTACGCAGCCGTCTTCCATAGTGGGGAGTCCTTCCCCCCCTCGATCCTCGCCTTGGGAAGCGGCCCCGCGATTACGCAGCCGTTCCCCCACGGCGAGGCCCCGTCTCGGCCCCGCGATTACGCAGCCGCCTACGGGAAGTTGGGAGCAGGACGAACCCCGGGGTAACCCCAGGTCCCCCTTACAGTTTTCCCAGCTACATTTGCATTCCTCCCTCCTGTTTGTCTCACAAATAAATGTTAAATGTTTCTGTGGAGGATCCTGGCCTGGCTGAGTATTTATCCTGGCCTGTGATTAGCATTCTTACAGAATGGCGCCCGAGCATGGGCTAGGCTGGATAAAAGGACACTTAACACAGATTGTGGAATAAAGCCCCACAAGTAGGAAAAATATGGACAGAAAATTGTAGGTTAGGGGCAAAGATTTCAGGGAAGTCGAATTTCGGACGGATTTGGATTTGTCGGCCACGACACGAAATATGGGTATACGTAGTTCGGGAGTTGACGAAGCCCGAAAGGTACAGTCAGACATAGGCACGAACTACCTGGATTTGTCGGCCACGTAGTTCGGGAGTTGACGAAGCCCGAAATAGTCAATTGGACATAGGCACGAACCACAGGAACTTGTCGGCCACGACACGAAAAATGGATAAACTTCAGAGATTAAAGTAGAGCCTTCGGAGCAGAAAAGACAACGTCAGCGACGGCGCCTCAGTCGGCGTCGTCGCCTTCAGCCATCATAGTTTCCTCATCCCCATTCGCACGCAATGGTTCCCCACTTGGGAGGGAGGCCCGAGGATAGGATAAGGATACCTCCAAGGAGAATCAACAAGCAACCTAGAAGGACAAGGTTTTCGAGCCTTATAGAAGGGACACTTACAGACTACAGTCTGAATACCTTTCATTAACCGCAAGGCAAGCCATCCTCATACCCGCCGTTAGCCACCAAGCGCAAGTGCACTTCAGGTCGATCGTGATCAGACCGCTTCGTGACTTACAGTGAAAGTAAAACCACGTTGACAGTGACATGGGAGTAAGATATCGTACCGCAAGAAGCACGAGCTTGAAGCCATCCTCCTCGAGTTTGGCCTAGCCATTAACGGTACAGTCGAGGAGCAACGAGCCCGACTCTACGCGTTCACACGTCAACCTGGGCTATCTGACTCCATCCAGACGCGACTCGTTGAAATGGAAACCAAGTACGGTAACTCCCCGTCGGGAGATGCCAAGCCGTCGTCACCACTACCGCCCGACACTGACGCAGCAATAGGTGCACCGCACCCGCGCCCGAGTACAAGGCACACCTTGGCGGTACCGCGCAGTTCCTCCCCCGGAGGACGAGGGAGATCCGAGGGAACCGAGGGAACATCCCTGACCGACGCGAGCTCAGGTTCCCTAAAGCTCGACAAGGTGGCTAAGTGGGGCCTTTCTTTTGATGGCTCATCCGACCCACTCCGCTTTGAGTGGAACATGTTGAGGAGCGGGCAGATACCCACCGGCTTGACCGGAAGAATCTATCCCTGGCCTTTGCCCTTCTCTTGTCCGGCCGAGCCGAGAACTGGTTCCGTACCAGCGGCCTACAAGAGAAATTTCGGACCGAAGTTCGCCGGGAGTTCTTAGACTTCTTCCTGCCGCCCCGATACTACCAATGCCTGGACGACGAAATCCGGGCACATTATCAAAAGGCCCAGGAGTCTTTCAAGGAATATCTAGTCGACCTACGACTAAAAATGCAACGGGCCGGATTTTCACCGGCCCAGGAACTGTAACGTATAGATGAGAACTTGCTACCACAATACCAGATGTTTACTCGACGACAGGTCTTCCGAACATTGCCCGAGCTCACTCAGCTCGTGGTGAATTACGAGGTCGCCCGCAGCCGCGGAGGCCGTGCCGTACGGGAATATCCTACCGGCCGAGCTGAAATGGAGATCTGCGCGGGTAATCAGGCTACAGGGAACCGAGGGCCCGCACCGCCAGCCGTAGTACAGCCTCCA
Source organism: Drosophila nikananu (assembly GCA_008042635.1). Taxonomy (NCBI): domain Eukaryota; kingdom Metazoa; phylum Arthropoda; class Insecta; order Diptera; family Drosophilidae; genus Drosophila; species Drosophila nikananu. The sequence continues at coordinate 27,452 of VNJV01017051.1, forward strand.
AGTCCACGACAACGTCCGCCGTAATCCGAGTAGGAGCCAGGAACCTCCCGTCGGGCAAGCCACAGATGCATGCAACGCTTGACGTAACTGTGGCCAGACCGGTCACTTCGCGGTGGAATGCCGCAACCAACGGGCTCTGTTCTGATGGGACTGTGGCAGACAGGGTGTACGAACTATCGACTGTTGCCGGACCTCGACACAGGGAAACGATCAAGGGCCTCGAGCATCCGGGAACTGCCCGAGGACCCCTCAAACCCCCCAGAGGAACTAAGAACTGCTATCCAGCAGGATCACCACCGTATCTGCGCCTGGGTTACGGTCTAGGGACGGCTCCTCCCCGCAACCCTGGATACGGGGGCCTTGAACAGCTTCAAGAGCGAGCGCCTGGCAAAACAATTAAAAGACGAAAAAAATCTACGAGCCGTTAGGTCCCAGGTCACGCTTGCAGATGGGTCCGACCGGGAAGTAACGCAAGCACTCAGAGTAACCGTTCAACTGGGCGAAGAACGGGTCAATCTCTCCGTCCTCATAATGACGGACGTGTTGGACGAACTTCTCCTGGGAATGGATTTCCTATGCTACGGAGCAGCGACACTTCAGTGTTGGGGAATTACGCAAACAAAAAGCCGTATCAGAGGCACTCAGGCCGCCGCTGGCCGCACCCCAGAGACCACCACCACACGACGGTCCGGCCACATCAACGAATACTCCAGCCCGGGTCACCCACGAGGGTGATCCCGCCGCTTCAACCTAGACCACAGCATTGCCTGACGCAGCAGCGGTTCGGCGCAATACTTTTTGCCGAGGAGCGAAGCGAGTCCGGTTCCAGGACCTTGAATCGTCAACGCCGAGTACGACGAGGAACGTCGACCCAGCAATCACCCCGAGAGTTACCCAGAGCCATGGATTGAGCCTTTCCTCGAACGCGAGCTATCCCGTTTCGACACTCTGGCCGGCGTATCTCACATCGCCGAGCACACTATCACCATGAAGAGTGATAGGCCCCTCCAACATAGGTACCACCCAAGGAACTCCGCCTTGAGAGCCGTCATTGATCGGCAGATTGACGAACTACTTCGCGATGGAAGGATCGAACCATTGAAGAGCCCACATAGCGCGCCAATCGACATCGCCGCTAAAAAGAACGGCGACTACAGACAACTAAACGAGAACTCAGTCCCCGACGCGTACCCCTTACCGAGGATTTTCCATATACACGCCCGTTACATCTCGACTCTGGATCTGAAAAACGGATACTGGCAGATACCAGTGGCCGTCGCCAGTCGTGAATGCACGGCCTTCACCGTCTCCGGCAGTGGATTATTCTACTGGAAGGTGATGCCCTTCGGCCTACACTCAGCCCCGGCAACCTTCCAGAGAGCCCTGGACACCGTCATTGGCCCAGACATGGAGCCACATGCCTTTGCCTATATCGATGACATCATCGTGATCGGGTCTACGCTACAGGAGCACGTACGGAACCTACGAGAGGTTTTCCGACGACTGAGGGAAGCCAACCTTCGTCTCAACAGGGACAAGTGCCAGTTCTTCCGACGGAGCATACGCTATCTTGGACACGTAATCAGCGAAGCAGGGATCCATACGGACTCGGAAAAAGTCGCCGCCATACGGGAGTTAATACCACCAACAAATGTTAAGGAACTTCGCCGTATCGACGCTTCGTGCCGAACTTCGCCGACGTGGTCGAGCCAATGACCGCGCTCCTCAAAAAGGGTCGAAAATGGGACTGGACAAAGCAGGAGCAAGCCTTTCAATCCCTGAAGGATCTCCTCACCGAAGCACCCATTCTCGCATGTCCCGATTTCGAGGAGAAATTTGTGCTACAAACCGACGCCAGCGATTATGGCATTGGTAGAGGAACACTAAAAAGTTTTAGCATACGCCAGCCGCCGGCTGAATACCGCCGAATAGTTTGGGCAGTTCGCAAAATGCGCTGCTACCTCGAAGGATACAGATTGGAAGTTCTCACGGACCACCACTCCCACAAATTCTATAGATAACCCCACGGGCAGGATAGCTCGGTGGGCCCTGTATTTACAGCAATTTCGATACGACATAAACTATCGACGTGGGTCGCCACCCTCCAGCAGGCACAAGTGCGGGGCGATTCCTGCAAGTGGATTACCAAAATGTTGGGAAAAATCCACCAGGAATCGACAAAGTATCCGGATTATAGGGAGGAGAGCGGACAGTTATACAGGCGCATAGGACTGTGTGTGGGCACTACATTTCGAGGACGAGTGCTACAGGAATGCCATGATATCCTACTGCTCGGCCCTAGGTGTGCGCAATTCGCGAGCCGAGGATTTCAGGCGTTTTGCAAATCCCTGGGGTTTTATGATGAAGTAACGCTAGGGCGAGGGACAGCCTTGATCCCACCGGAAGAAAAGAGCCAGCAGCTTCGCGACATTTTTCAGATCGCCCGCGACAACGCCGAACGTGCCACCGCCGAGCAAGGCTTCATTCGCAGCTTTCACCGCTTTCGCAGCTTGCAAAGCCTCTCGCAACAGTTGGCCGGATCAGTAGAAAGCAAAGGTCGATGACCGTGTCGATCGATCAATTGAACAGAGGGATAACGCGATACATCGCTTTCACCGTTTCCGCAGATTTCACCTCTTTCGCAGCTTTCACCGCTTTCGCAGCTTGCAAAGCCTCTCACAACAGGTGGCCGGATCAGTAGAAAGCAAAGGTCGATGACCGTGACGATCGATCAATCGAACAGAGGGATAACGCGATACACCGCTTTCACCGTTTCCGCAGATTTCACCTCTTTCGTAGCTTTCACCGCTTTCGCAGCTTGCAAAGCCTCTCACAACAGGTGGCCGGATCAGTAGAAAGCAAAGGTCGATGACCGTGACGATCGATCAATTGAACAGAGGGATAACGCGATACACCACTTTCACCGTTTTCGCAGATTTCACCTCTTTCGCAGCTTTCACCGCTTTCGCAGCTTGCAAAGCTCTCACAACAGGTGGCCGGACCCGTAGAAAGCAAAGGTCGACGACCGCGGCGATCGATCAATCGAATGTCCCAACAGAAAGATAACGCGATAACACGGGGATCGACACAATAGAAGGAGCAAAGATCAAGACAGAAGCACGTGCCCGGAAGAAAAAGAAAGCGAAAAGAAACAAATTTTGAAATATGAAAAGAAAATAAATGGAAGGAGACCCACGTAAACGCCGGGCACTTTCCTCGCCACCGCCATTGGTCCCTTTTGCCAACCCGCAGGTGGCCATTTATGAACCCCAGGATCCGCCGGAGGAGCCGCCAATAGTGGCGATCTCGTCCCCACCGCCTTTAATTACCTTCGCGGGCGAAGGGCTGACCTTGGAAGAAGTCCTGGACGTCTTCATAGTGGAGGACGTACCGATGGACACCCGGTTCGGCGCGTTTCACGCCGAACTGACGCCACCGCGTCCGAGCGCAGGGGCCACAGCCCACCAGCCCAACGAACACCCGCTGGGGGCGGTGTACGAGGACGTGTCCGAGGACGGAACCACCCCGACAACGCCATCCTCATCTGGGATGAGGAGAGTTCCCTGGGCAGCAAAGGGCGGGACATGCCATTCCTCGGGACGGACGCATCACCCATCACGGGGCACAAGGCGCTGAATCTATCCCAGGCCGCCCCCGCTACCACACCCACTCTCGGTACCACACCCACCACACCAACCCGCTACACCGCTTCTCGGGCCCTGGAGCTCCTGGCCTCGCCGGAGGGGCCAACAACCTCATCCGCCGCCAGGAACCGAGCGCTGACACGGGCCTTCCTTTCGATCGCCCCGACAGCCACAACCACGACTATCTCGGGCCCGCCAGACACCGAGGCGCCCCCCTCGTCTAGGCTAACGGCGTCCGCGGATGTCCCACCCCCGCCGAGCCGCACGATCCTCGCTCCTGCGGTGGTCGAGCGCCCCGTGGCCAGGGTGCGGCCCATGCCATCTACCGACGCGTGGCGCTGGCGGTTCAGGGGAGGCATGGCACCCCCACTGCTAGTTCCATCAGGGCATGTGCCGAACATACGGAACCTCGAGCGGCGACCGGCGACCGGCCCGCCGCAGAGGCCTCCTCACCGGACACCACCTCCTACGAGGATGAACCCGACAGCCAGGTCGACGAGGAGGAAGTCCACAGACAGGTCGTCTTGGATGAGGACAAGGAGGATGATAATGATGACAACGAGGAGAACACTACCTCCGACGACGAGGACCCACAGCACCTGGGCCGAGCTCTCGTCGGGTGGACCACGCCGAGCGACTGGCTCCCCGCCGCCCTAGTCCATCGAGTGGGGAAAAGGTGCGGCAAAACCCTGGGCGGAGTTTAAGCTATCTGGAGGAGATCGGGGAGTAGAGGTTCCAGGTGCAGGTGTCACGGGACGGCCGTCACATCCGTAATACACCCCGAGGAAGGGATGGGGTGTGAGGAACCCCTCTGGTTCCCCACAAGTTTTGTAGTTGTAGGTAATAGTATGTAATTTAGAATAGGGCTATAGATTTAATTTGTAAATATGTAAGGTTAGTTAGCGCAGGTTAATGTATTTTTGGATTTAGGGTATTAAAATAAGTATAGAAATTAAGTATAGGGTAGGAGGCCAGAAGGGCATCTTTGTGTGTAACATAGGGGTTAAACATTCCCACTTTCCCACCAAAAACATACGGTGGCAGAGCCGATACACCGGCAGAGCCAGCACATGGTGACAGAGCCAATACACCGGCAGTGCCAACGTACGGCGGCAGAGCCAATACACCGGCAGAGCCAGCACACGACGGCAAAGCCAACACACCGGCATAGCCAGCACATGGTGACAGAGCCAATACACCGGCAGAGCCAACGCACGGTGGCAGAGCCGATACACCGGCAGAGCCAGCACACGGCGGCAGAGCCGATACACCGGCAGAGCCAGCACACGGCGGCAGAGCTACCTCGGCAGCACCCACCTAGGCAGAGCCGAACCGACAGCAATGCAAGCCGAAGGCGACAACACGCGGCCGGAAGATGAGATCGTCGGCAATGGTAAATGGGCAGGTACAGCGAAGCGAGCCGAAGCTCGACGCCGCACAGTTGACGGAAAGATACTTTTGCCTTGCAAAAATCATAACTCTTGAACCAGTTGCCAGTTTCATAATTTTTTTTTTATATGAAAGGTAATTTTAGTACCTTTCGAATTAGTGGTCAACCAATATGGTGTGATAAATAATACATTTTAGACTCGAAAATTAATGTTTTTTAAGGCAGTTTTCTCCATTTTTATACAATTTCGGAATATACTTTTCGATTGTTTTCTCTGAAAATGCTAATATGGTACATATTTTGTTTTTAAAAAAAAAAAAAATTAATTTTAAGCAAAAAAAAAAACAAACTTTTTTTATAATTAAAATTTTTTCCTTTTTGACCATTTTTTAATCATTTATGCACTTTTTGTTTAAAGTAATAAATTACTTTTACATCATTAAATATTTTTGAAGAATATTTAATCATTATACATTCATTTCAAGTCATTAAGTGTCCTTACAAAGTCAGGAATTGAAAAACAATCCGCCAATACAGAAAAGAATGAATGCCTGCCATACAATTTCGTACTGCGCTTGTAGCTAAATTTGCTCGAAATCGCTCGTTTTTTACGCTGAGTTGAAAGTATCTTTTGCCTTGGAATTTCTTAGGGGCGGGTTGGGGCAGCCGATCTTTTTTGAATATGATAAAGGACATATTCAGGCACAACACCTCATCCGCCAAACCCAAAAGTCGGTGTAAGTTCGATTTTTTTTCCATCAAAGTTGAAAAATAGGTGCAAAATTAGTACTTTGGTAAAACAGGTATGCCTGCACATGCAACAAATATTAGAATTTCATTCTACCTTGGTTTTACCGGGATTTGATGACCTTTTCGATAGAGACCATAACCATGCCGGTCCGTTACATATTTTACCTAAAAATCGACCTCAAAGTCTGAATTTTTCTAAAAAACGACATGCTTTTTTTGCAACCCAAAAAAGGTTCAACTTTGAACACTTGTAACTTCTTTAATAATTAACCGATTTCAGTACTTTTTTGGATTCAACCCCCTTGAACTATTACCTGTCGAATGCAATAAAAAAATTTACGATCCGTAGCCATAAAAAATTTGATTTTTGCAACGTATATGTATCTTTCCGTCAATAGTGCGCCGCCACGTAAGCAGACAAAGCTTCGTGTCG
>VNJV01017059.1:0-20162 GCA_008042635.1 Drosophila nikananu
TGCGGGCGAGTGAGTGGCGGGCTAAGTGGGTCAAAGAACCGATGAATGCCTCGGTTCGATCTCCGGGCTGCTTGGCTTTATTTCCCTTTCACTTGCCATCAAATTTACTTTCCGCTTTCTGCAGCCGCCCGCCCCGCCCGTGTGTGTGTGTGTATCCATATTATTTATATTTTCTTTGTTGCCGCTACGGTCCAGTCATAAACATGAAACACACACACACTTTCTTGGCAAGTACGATTCCGATTCCGATTCCCTGTCCGATCTGGTGGCCAAGTTGGACTGGCCGGGCTGGCGGCGGCGGTTGCTTATTTTATGGCAACATTCTTTGATGGCTGACCTCAATTGCTTTTGCTCGCTGACGTTTGCCGGCGCTGCTTGGTTTATATACTATATATATATATATATGAAAGTCTTGTAGTTTTATTTTCATCTCTCATCGGAGCAGCTCAAAGGCTGCGCTTTGTTGTCTTTCGGGCAGACAAATTGGCAGCTGGCCGCTGGAGGAAGTGCTAATAGCGTATAAATTTGAGTCTTAATGGCGGTGACCCAATTAATCTTCGTTCCCGGCAACGCCTGTCTCTATTGTCATTAATTTTGATTACTTTCATTAGAAATGCTCTGGCCCTGGCTGCCAGCTTTGCCTTAGGTTTGCTGTTCTCAATTCTCGGTCTCGCTGGCGTCGAGTTCGTCGCTTAAGTCTTTTGTTTTCTATGGCTGTCTTTAAGTCGTTTTTTGGCAATAAAGTTTATTGGTGCTACCAGCACAAGTGGTTTGATGTGGAGAAGGAAGCTGATAGTTAAACATAATTTTCTTGGCTTTAACTTAGAGCCAAAAAAGCTAGAAATTTTTAATTATAAAAGCTAGGGTATTTAATTTTTTTAGATTTATTAATTAACAGGGAAAAGGAGGAACAAAATATTTAACTCATTCTTTTTAAAAGCTTTTGTAAATACAGTATAATTAAATACTACTAGTTATTAATTCTTTCAAATGCCCTTGCTATCTTCTCTTTTTTCCTAATTTATCAAATTTTCAGTTTTGTAATAAATTTCGCTTTCATTTTGAATGAGGCACCAAATTAATTGATTAAAATTAAACAAATTCCGGGGAATTTCAGCTTTAATAATGCTGCAATGAATCATTTCTCTGAATTATTACTTCATTCAGTTGGTTTCTGTATTATTTCATTCATTTCTCCCTGGACCGCGTGCCTGTCTTCCCTTCTCATTATTATTTTGAAACTTATTTTGGAACGTGCTTATTAAGTTTTCTCAAGATTTTTTTGGCTTCTGACTGATGGATCTCTTTTTCACTGGCAGACGAAGCGCTCCATTTTCGTTCCATTGTAATCACTGTGGATGAGCTCCCCTTCCCGAAAAGAAACTTTTAATTGTCTACGTGAGAGAAAGTGCTGGAGTTCTTGGGAAACCAAGCCGCATCCGTATCTCTGTATCTCTGCATCTGCATCTGGGTAATTCCAGGTAAGTGAGAGCGGTAATTGTCCGACACCCATGATGGCCATGATGGGGACGATGATTCAATCAGAAAGGGTGACCACTTACACTGTGCTAAGCTGGGATTATCCACAAAGACGGGAGTGGCGTCTATCGTGAGCAGCAGCAGGCTGGCCACTGTGAGGAGGCTAAGGACGAGGCTGGGGCGTGGCATCCTGGATGGGGAATGATGTGTTGTGGCAGCTCTACTCGGCTCGGAGGCTGTGGATGTGTACGTAAAGGTGTCGGTGTCCGTGTGTTGTGCACCCATCTGCAAAAAAATAAACCACCAACCTTATTAGTTTTCTTCTTCGGCGGATGAGTCATGTGAAATGTGAAACGTTTTTACGACCTTATTCAAATTGATCACTAAACATATGGGATTTCTACACGAAACCAATGGGCACGGCCCAAAGAGTAAGTCAGTGGCGGAAGTAGAGGGGTTAAACTCCCAAGAGATTCATGGAAATAAAAGCAAGTAAAGCTTCAAAGTTTCTGTGCCCTGGCTGGGTATAATAACTTAACTTACATCATTAAAATCCCTCTCAATTAACCATAAACTTCCAAAATTTTTTAGTTTTAAAACCCCCCTCCGTTAATATTATCCGCCTGCGCCTCTGACAAAAGTAGAAGCGGGCGCGGCAGAGGAAGCAGCAAGTGCGTAGAGGCAATACGTTAAAGCCGCTGACTCAAGTAGGTGAAAGTCTGTCTCCGGTGACTTGCATATGCAAAAATGAGGAACCAAATGAAACAAAACAACGCAGGGGGGACAGAAACAGAAACCGATTGGAGCTAAATTTTGCGGCGGCCAAGGCACCCAGGGCGTATGTGTAATATGCCCCAGCGGTGTGTTTGTTTAGTCATGCCTAAAATGCCCCAAATGGAAAGCAAAAGTAGTGTGTGCGCATAGAAAGCGACCCGAACGGGTACCATTTTAACTGATTGTATAATCTGGCCAGCCAGCGTTTATATAACTGTTAGGAAATGCATTTAACACCGGTCTTCCACTCATCCCCAATCCAAATTCGATTCCCATTCCCATGGCTAGTTCTCATCATGGTTCAACAGTCGCCTAATTGAGCCGGAGTTCGATCGGCAAAGAAAGTTCGTTGGGAGATGTACAGAAATGATGACATAAACCGGAGCAATCAAAGAAAGCGAACCACAAACGATGATGAGTTGGCTAGAGCTAACTGGACCTGCTCCGGGATCCGATGACAATGCGCCTCCGTATCTCACACATGGCCATAACTATGGGTATGCTATGCTATATGCCGCAGGCATCTTGCGGTGACAAAACACACAGACACAGCCACAGCCACCCATTGATCGAGCGTTCTGTTCTCTGTTCTGTTTGGTTTGGCTTGGTCTTTCTTTCAGTCACGATTCTGCAGCGTTGAGAAATGAACAAATTAGCCGCGAGTAACTCTCATTGTGTGTTGCGTAATACGGTCGTTGAACTTGGCCAAGAGAGATGGAGAGAGGTACAGAACAGGAGCAGGAGATGGAGTTGAAGTTGGGGTAAATCGCTTTAATTAGGCCCGAATGCTAAATCCCCCATTACACAGAATCCAGAACGGAAGCCATAAAATTTATGCATTCAGATTACCTCAATTAGGCGTTAGAATTAAACTGTTACCGACACGATCTCAAGTCCAGTTTCACGATTGTTTGGCTTTTCGCAGCCTCAAAAATGTTGGCCAGCTATTTGTGTATTTGGGTCACGTTCAGGCCATATATCGGTGTATATGCGTATCTGTATAATTGTGTTGGCGTTGTTGCCGCTCTCTGTGTGTGCAAATTAACATGAATTTCTGAGCGATAACCAGAATCTGAATGCGAATGCGAATACACGCCTGGGAAGAAGCGAGATGGGGCCGGGGATCTGGGTCACAGCCAGCGGATGATTTGCATGATTTCCAGCGGGCATCCCGCCGGGACAGTGCCTCCAGTGCTGGCTTTATGGGCAATTAAGTAATTTCCACTCGCAGATCACGGCTCGCGGCGACTCGATACAAGTGACAATTCCGTTGGCTCGTTAAAAGTGAAATTACAATTTGTTTTGTTTGTTATTAAAAATACATTTTGGTCGGTATGCCGCCAAGTATGAGTGTGTCTTTTGCCTGGCCCTGGGTAAAAAGCGAAAGCCAACGAATTTCTTTGTGGCTTCTTTTAGTATTTACCTAAAAGAAAAGTGAAATGCCAGCAGGGCAGCTTGTAATTTCAAATGCTGAACAAAAGAATTATGCCATTTGCCGTGGAGCGTCAAAAGAAACCACATACACACATCGGACTAAGCGCGTTTCTAGTGTAATCAAATAAGAAGTGCGTCTCGCTTGGCGCTGCTTTCATTTCTGCTTACCAAAAGCGGAGCTTGGAGAAATTTTGTTTGTATTTTTTTCCCCTCTTCTTCTTTTTTTTTTCTTATATATAATTTTTTCCGTAACGTGTCGCCTACTGGGATGCGGGCTGCCGCCACGGACCAGTGGTTCGGTGGCTACCTGTTACCTGGTCGCATTTGATTGGTTCGAAACGAAAGACTCAGGGCACAAACTTGGATGGGGGCCGGCTAATTGTTTCGGCAGCTGCCACCACCACACTGCAGCAGGTTCATTGCAACCATCAACGGCAATTTCTCAATTGCAAATGCCGAATGCAAATTACAATAATTACTGCCAGCCATTTCATGCCACTCCACGCAGAATCCCAGCCTATCATCCCATCATCATCATCTTCCTGCCAGGAGATCTCTGCCCTCCCGGCAAACCTGTATAAACCAGAGCGGTCTCGCAGAACGTAAACGTGAACGTGAATGTGAACGTGAAATGCAAATAACGCAAGAGGCATCCTACTGCCAGATCATCTGTGGCCGCAAGCCAAGACCCACCTCCTCCTCCTCCTCCTTCACTCGCCGCGCCTCTCGAGTGCGTTTTAGACCAAAGACAGGCGGACTGGCAGGCCTTCAGCAATAAGGAAGAACCTCGTGTGTGGCGGCGGCTAAGTCGACCAACTGATACTCAGCTACTCGGGAAGTAACTTTTTAGTTAAAAGATAAACCACTGCCTCAGCCAACTTAGGAAGTAACTTTTTGGTTAAAAGATAAACCACTGTCTCTGCCAACTTAGGAAGTAACCTTTCAGTTAAAAGATAAACCACTACCTCTGCCAACTTAGGATGTAACTTTTTCCTTCCTTAGATATCCTTTAAGCAGATAGTTGGCATGGACTAAATGCATACTCTAATCTGTCTTTTATTTAATTGAAGATAATTTAATAGGAAATATATGAATGAAAAGTTCTTTAAGGGATAGCAGTTTTTTTTTTGTTCTTAGGCCCAAACATTCCCATTTATTGTTTAATGAAGTATTGTTTAGATTATAGATTGTCTTGATTATCTTCGTTCTTAAAACATATAGATATGCCTCAGTAATTTTATTTTTTATAAAATAATAAACCACTTTTAGACATTTTTTATATCATTTTCAGAGAACCATCAAACGCTTTCTTTCCGAGCCTGCTTTGTATTCCATCTAACCCGATATACCCTCGCCTGGGCATTGGCATAACCACTATCAGACCAGTTCTTTAAACCGAAAAGCAAAAATCGTTTGCCAAGGTGCAGCCGCCACAAGGAGAGCAGGCGATGGCTGAGGATGAAGAGAAGGCTATGGCTGAGGCTGTGGCTGCTGCGGAGGATGTGGAAGTTGGTGAAGGCAAAGTTCTGCAGCCGCAGAAGCACAAGCAGAAGCGGTCGCAATTGAAACACTTGTACTGAGAGGCTGCCGTTGCCAGCTCTCGTGGCTGTGGCTGTGGCTGGGCTGGCTTGTATTTTACAGGAATTTCAATAAAATTTACAGCAGGAGCCGCAGCAGCAGCGACTTTTGCTTTGGACTCGTTTTTGAGCTTTGGCCGTGTTTGCGGCGCTTGAACTTGTTGCTCTTGTTTTGCTGACGATGCTGCCGATGCAGTTAGTTGCAGTTATGCGCATCTATCGGCTGGGCATCTGTATCTGTATCTGTGAGATGGCATCTGTATCTCGGCATTCGTATCTCTGGCTGTTTCTGTTGCTGTGGGCATTGTGAGTTGGCGCTTAAATGACTTGTACGCGGTAGAAAGTGCACTGGCACACACACTTTTTTATTATGATTATGTTTTTTTCGATTTGTTCCCTTTGTTTTTTCTTTGTTTTCTTGATATTATAGTCTCTAGTCTTGGGTTGGCCTTTGGTTCACTCACTACTTTGGGCCATTTCTCTTAAGTATGATTGTTATGATTCCTGTTGCTCAACTTCTGGGCCTGTTCTGAGCTTTGTTTTATGAGTTTCTTCACTTTTGGCTCTTTGGTTTTTTGACACTCGTTTCGCTAGCTACCTTTTGTTTTAGGCCAGGCTGCCCCGAAGACGACGGCAAAGAAAAAAATCACACAAAGCACTGTTAGCCGGATAATTGCTGGCACTGGGAAAATCTCCGGTCTTTCCCGAGATTCTCTTCCTCGCCTCGGTTTTCTTTTTTTCCTTCTTTTTCTTTTGGTCGCACTTGAACTTGCCGCGGCGGGACTTTGGGTCAGGCCAATTATATTATTTCACCGACGACGACACACACACACGGAGGAACACACGCTTGCGCCAGCACATTCACACACACGCGCGCTTGGCTTGGCCAGAAGACGAAGGAGAAGAAGCGGCAGGCGGCAGTGGCAGCAGCAGAAGACCAAGTTAAGAGCGCGACAAGTTGCGCACGTCTGCGGAGTAGCGCTCGCACAAAAGATCCACACACCGGGCAAAACTGAAGCGGACCGAAGTCGCTGCCTCTGCCGCTGCCTCGGTCCCAGACGCTGCCGGCTGTCTCTGCCTCAGCTGCAGTCGCTGTCGGCGTTGGCTGAGATTTGGCGACGCTGGCAGAGCTGAAGAACCACAAAGCGAAATTGTTGCACTGAGAAATAATTTCTCGAATAAAATTCTGGAGATTCTTCTTAAGAAGTTTTTAGAGAGCAATTAAGATACATTTTAAATATATTTTAATATAAATGATTATTTGCATTATTATTATTTTCAATTAATTTATTTTTATTATTGCCATTTCCTCTAGACTTTCCCCAACTCTTTCCCCCAGTGTACCGGCCAGCTTCGCCCCCTCTCGCTCCCACCTGTGCGCTTCTATCCCGGAGCCTGACAACATGTGCGCATGCGTGCAGTCGACGACGGCGACGGCAGCGGCTACGCGCATAACGGTTTACATTAAGGCCAGCAGCGAGAACGGCCAAAAGCTAGGCGCTATTTCTTATTCAAATGAACTTCACACTCCCTCTCGTACACACACACACACACACTCAATCGCTCTCTCCTTTGCCTCGCTCTTTCTCTCACGCTGTGGGGCGGCACAGCTGATTGGCGGCAAAGGTGTTTGGCGGGTGGTGTGGGGCCGGGCAGGGGGCAGGGGACTACGGTTTGGGGTTAACAGCGCTTTCACATTAAAATAGCAAGAAGCAGAAGACAACAGAGAGACAAGACACAAACACACACATCCACACACACAGGCGGGCACTCGGTGGCTTTTTCTTTTAATATTTTTGTGGTGCAAATGAGTTTGTTTTTGCTTTGCCATTCTTTGTCACCTGGACTTTCTGAGTGTGTGTGAGGTGTGTGTGCTCAGGTGTGTGAGTGTGCCGCAGTTTGTTTGTGTTTTAATTTATGCACGTCTTCAGGTTAAGAAAGTCAATCTTTATTATCGCCTGCTTCTGGCTGGGAAGCTCTTCAGCTTACAGGAAAGCAAACCTGTTCGCTGATAAGAATTGCATGGAGCCATCTCTTAGCGGTTTCTTTGAAAGATTTTAAATGGTTTGTTCTTTTTGGTAAGTTTACAAACATTTCTTTGATGACACTCAAGAATTTTACATATTTTGTGAAAGGCATTTTAAAAAGCACGAAGCAAGAATTTTATGTAAGGCATTTTAAAAAGCACTCCATTCTTGAAAATATATTATTTTATAAACACTATTTTTCATTGACAAACATTTTCTTAGATACACAAGTTTAAATCACTTCTTTTCTTAGTTCTGTGACAACTTTACCAGTTGACCTCTTTTACAAAGTCAAAATCTTGGTTTTCAGTTTAGGGAAAAAATAGGTGTATAAATTACCCAGATTCTCAGATCACTTTAAATATTTTCACATAAACGCTGCTTCGTTTTTTGTATATATTTCCTCTTTGAACTGCACTTCTTGCCTCAGGCTTTACGCATTTTTCCTAGCTTTATTCCAACACAAAACAAGGCTCATCAACAGATCATTAAGCTTGATGGAAAACCATTTGGCTGCGAGAACGGAGAGCCCAATTATAAGACACACAGAAAACACACAGAGGAGAAGCCGGAGAGTCCGATGAAAAAGACCAGTGTTTAATGGACAAAACGCACAATTAACTATTAACCACTGACTGAATGGCGATGACGCGTGTCTTCGGCCGTTTCTTGAACTCGGGGGAGACCTTGACACTGGCGCTGCTCCACGGCAACTGAGGACTGGAAGCCTCAGCGGCAGCGTTTCTTCCCAGATTCTTTTTGGTCAAGACTCGCAGAAGAATCAGTGGATGCCATCTGTGTGGATCCCAAGAAGTCCAATGAGAGAGAGAGAGAGAGCGTGAGAGCTCTGATAAGCTTATCTCCTGCGATAATATCTCTTTTCTCGATTCTTTATGATTGAATTCGGATGCCTGTTAATGTGGTTTTCGACTCCAGCGGAAGTTGGCTCATTAGAAATTCAGTTCAGGCACCGCATGTGGCACCTGTTGCACGCTACTTGTCTCTCTACTTTCCTTAAAGAGTTCTCGTTCTCTCTGGGTCGTCGTCTCATTTATCTCAGCGCCCTTAGATATCTGTGTTTATAGTGCGTGTCTTTTGTGCATTTGTGGCTGCTGTCTGCCTTTGTTGGCTTTTTATTATTTGTTGTTTGTTTTGCTAGATAAACACAGATTCCAATGTGTTTCGAAAGGTTTATTTGAAAGGTTTGTCTTGTGTCCCGGGCTCGAAAAAGTATGCAATATTTATTTGCTTACTCAAGACACAAACCATACAGAGTAAAAATGAAAAATGTAAACAAATTTTTAAACTAAAAATTAGGTAAGTTGTGATTAAAGATATTTATTAATATTTTTAAGAAATGTACCAAAATGAATCGAAGATCTTTTAATTTTTAATTTTAAGCAGCTCAACTGTTTTAAAACCAAAATTTCTCTTCGAAATATGTTAACCTCAATAAACACCTTAAAACCATTAAATTAAACTATAAATTCTAAGTTTTTTTAATATATTTTTTTGTTTATTAAAATTATAAATAAGAATGTTTGCAGTAGACGTAAGTGGATCTCAAATGTAGGAATCTTTCGTCGAGCAGTGTAATAAATATCGAAAACTTAAACCGAATGCTTGAATGCAAATGAGAAACAAACGAGGACCAAAGGGATCGACCGAAGTGAGCTGTTTTCGGGGGTTTGGGGAATCCCCCTGCATGGAAATACAGTTAAAATAAATACAATAAATTACACACTAGCAACCCCGAGTCGTAGAGGAATCACATGGCCTGGCTGGGAGCTTTCCATCTCCAGCTCCGCAGCGGACGCACACGACTGCAGAACTCCTCGAGCGGTGACTGCAGTCTTCCGGTTTTGTGGGTCAGTGATGATGATGATGATGACGACGCTGATGATGGACTACGCCTTGTCGTTGGCCATCACCTTGTTGATCCAGGGCACAAAGCGTTGGATGTTCGTGTAGACGCCGGGTAAGTGCTCCCGCCCGCACCCGATGCCCCAGGAGACGAGACCGATGAGAGTCTTTCGACCGTCCATGGTCAGCGTTAGCGGCCCGCCGCTGTCGCCCTGGCACGAGTCTCGACCGCCTTCCTTGTAGCCGGCGCACAGGAACACCTAGAAAGAGATAAGGTGTCACAATACAGAATAGAATGAAAGTTTTGGAGACACTCACATCGTGAATGGCTTCTCGTCGTCCCGCCGCACGGAACCAGCGCTGACAGCGATCGTTGGAGATCACCTCCACGTCCACCTCCTGCAGCACGGAGGGTACCGTGCTCTGACCATGACGCGTTCTTCCCCAGCCCGCCACGGTGGCCATCTTCCCTGTGAGCTTGGTGGCTGGCGGCGGCAAGCAGACGGGGATGATGTGCTGCTTGTACACCACATTCCTATCCAGCCGTATCAGAGCCACGTCGTTCTTGAAGTCGGCGGGATTGTAGTGGGGATGCACCTCCTTGCGCTCGATGCCGTACTCCTCGTGATTGAGCCGCTCCTCCTGCGCCCGGACATCCCATTCGCCCAGGCGAATCTTCATATTGGAATTGGTGGTGCTGGCAAGGCATTCAAAGGTTTTATAAGTTAAGGAACTTTCGTATTTAAAAATCATACTCACGTGGCCACACAATGAGCAGCTGTGACAACCCATCTATTGGAGATCAGGGCCCCACCACAGCTGAGCTTTCGGGTGAGAAAGCCTGACTTGATCAGAGCCACCTGCCAGGGATGTGACCCGAAACCGGTGGAGTGCCCGCCCACAATGCGATTGGATCGAGTGTAGACCTCGCCGCAGCCTGGAAAGGAGAAAATTGAAATGAAGAAGGCTCATTAATAGAGAAAACCTAATATAATCCCTTAAAGTAAATACAGAAAGAGCTAGAGAATCCAGGAAGAATCCAAAGTGAGTGGTGACAGTGTAAGTGTGAGAGTGGTGATGTGGTGCAGCTAAGAGGAAAGTCAGTTGCAGTGGTGCCAAAGAGAGAGAGAGAGTGTGAGATTGCTTTGTACCCGGCACTGGACGATAGCTGGCATCGTGGTAGCCACCGCCGCTCTGGTACTCATCCGCCGCCTCGCCGGCGTTCAGGTCCAGGACATTGCCCACCGCAAAGGCCTGGGCATTGGGCAGCGGTTCATGGGGCGGTGGTGGTCCCGAGCCCAATCCGGCTGAATCCAACGACGGCGGCGG
Source organism: Drosophila nikananu (assembly GCA_008042635.1). NCBI lineage: Eukaryota > Metazoa > Arthropoda > Insecta > Diptera > Drosophilidae > Drosophila > Drosophila nikananu. Next base: position 10,484 of record VNJV01017059.1, read on the forward strand.
GGCATCCGCATCGAAGAAGCTGTCCAGATGATTGGTGATTCCATTGATGGCATGGCCGCCGCCGGACTCATGCTCCCAGCTATTCAGATTGGAAGCAGGTCGACTGGAGGATCCTGGCTTGTAAGGATTGGAGCCGCTGTACAACGTGGGTCGCTTGGTGCTGTAGTGACCGTAGCTGGGGTAAGCCGGCCGTGCCGAGGAGGAGGAAGCGGTTGATGTGGTGGATGGGGCCGCTGACAGGCCGTTGCCACTGTGGTGGTGCAGGTGGTGCTGCGGCTTGTTCGCATTCATCGACAAATCGGGATAAATGTCATGCAAGTGTATTATGTCACCTGTGTGTGAGAATTCAGGGATTCAGGATGATGCCAGCTGAGCCACTGAGCAAGAAGGTAAAGTTCTTTCTGGCAGGGTAACTTAAATTTGACTTGTGGGGAAAGTATTCTTTAAACCCCTTTACTTTTCTTAAATTAATTGACTTGTATCCCATATCCTTCTTCCCTTTTGCTTAATTTAAACCCAATGCTCCTCTTCTTGTCTATTGTCCTATTGTGAAATGACAGCTCAGAGGTCACTTTCCGTGTGGCTGTCTGACTTTCCCCCCAACTAAACTGGTAGTCATAACAAACAAAAAGAAAAAGGGGGTCTTTTTCAAGACACGACTCCAGTTATGTCAGCAGAAGATGGACTGTGGCCAGTTGGGGCATTAAGACACAAGACACCGGAGACACTTTGGCCGGCCGACCGATTCGCACGTAATTCAAAGCAATCCAAAAGCCATTTCGGGGGAGACACAGAACGGCGTCATGACTTGATTAACACTTTCGGGGGCTGCGACTATGCCGTAACTCCCTTGGCTCTGTGATTTTTCCCACATTTGAAAGCAAACAAAATAATAAAAGCACTCCACCAGCACCACAGGGCCCAGACGGATTGAAACAAAGAAAGAAAACCGAAAATTTCACTTTTAAATGCGAAAACGTTCACCTTCGTTTATTTCCGCAAGTGAGTTTTGCTTATTTCGGGTTTGTCTTGGGTTTTATTTTTTTGTTTTTTGGCTTTATCATTGTCGCCAGACGTCTTGGGAAAACTTTACACACGACTGGCAAGCGGGCAAAGAAAGCCCACAGAACCCGCTTCTTAATGGGCTTCAAGGAAATGGTTAGCCCAAAACCAGAGGGGGAAAAAAACTCTCAAAATTAAGTTGAATTGCGGTAAAAGAAAAGGTTGCCGGAGCCAGAGATTGATGTGCCTTCGAGTGGGGAGAGCGAGGGAGAGAGGAAGGGATGGAAAACGAAAAATTTTCCACTAAGAATTATTCATAACATGTTGTAATGCATTGTTATTGTTCAGGTTGCCTTTATGCTTTTGCTGCTTGTAACATGGCCCGTCGAAAAAGAAGGCAGAAATCTAGAAAATTAAACAGAGCACAACAAAATAGCTGCGGAACAGCTGAAGAGGGGGAAAACCCAAAAACAGAAATGAAAACAAAAAATAAAACACACTCGGTAACTAAATAAACACAAAACTCCGTTGGCCAAACCGATGCGTGTGTGGCATAATATTTTATATAGTAAGTGGCTATATGCCTCTTCTCTTGGCTAGATATTCTTGCTGCAAATATTGCCGAAATTGGTAATTGATTGCGATTACGTTATAGCCAATGCACTTGATGGTCAGCCAATTGATCCAAAAAACAAGCTAAGAAACCGCTAGGAATGTGAACGTACAAGGAAATATACATATGCTTGATTAAATTGATTTAGCTGGATTTTAAGGTATAATTATTTTAAATTTTAAGGCCTAAAGTTCTACAACTATAAATAAAATGTTATTCTTAAATATGTTTGGTATTGTATATGGAACTTCTATATCTCTGTTTCCCCTCGTTTCTGATTACTATTTATTTTATATTAATTTAATTTCTGACTAGAGTTGAGTAACCTGCGCCTTGCAAGCATATATTTGTTATATGCCTTAATTTATATTAAATCTTTTATACTTATTTTCTTTAAATACCTAAAAGAGTGAAGATTACAAAATACCATTAAGTCAAGCAAAACATTTTAGTATTCCTTCTTTCCATATATGGCTTACTGCAGTTTTAAACATTTATTTAGTCAGCTCTGAATAAATATAGGTAATCATTTATTTTTGATTATTTGATTATTAAAATTTTTTTTTTTGTTTATTTATATTTTTAAAAATATTTTTTATATTTTATATTTACATTACAATTTGAGTCTGAAGCTTAAAAAGCTGTGAAGAAGTCATTTCCGACCCTATAAATCATATATATTCTTGATCAGCATGAAAAGACGAATCGATCTAGCCATGTACGAAAAACAAAATTTTTTAAAAATTTCAAATTTTTCTAAGGGGTTACTTCGTTAAAATTGTCAAAAATACAAAAAAAAATAAATCTGTAAATTTTTAACTTCATATGCAGTTTTGTTAAGCTAATAAAATCCAACACAGAAAAGCTTTCCAAATTGAAATTAATACATTTTTCGCTTAGTTATGTCAATTTCAAAATAGGCGTCTTGAGCCAATATGAAAACTTCGTCTTCATTAAATTCCTATTTTTTATATCTTCAAAAACAATTCCTAACTTTCTAAAGAATGAAATAAGTTTAAAAGTTCTTAAAGTATTTTATTAGTTTACCTATAGGCTTAAAAACCCCTGGAAACCATGATTAAACCTTTGTTTTAAAACTCTTTTAAACCCCTTGGGATAACTCCTTCTTTTCACGATATTTAGTTGTTTTTCCCTGGTACTTTGCCCAAAGGCCCGGGCCCATGTCTGTGTTCGCTTGTGTGCAGAGAGCAATTTGTTGTCATTTTCGAAATGCAAGCTAATTTATTGCTCTATTATACGAATCCGAGTTGCATAACTCGAAGCGCAGCAATTTGCCATGCGGAGGGAAAAGCAGGAGGCGGCGAAATGTCTTTCAGAATAAACTGTTCGTTCGCCTGGTTTTGTTTTCGGGATCGGATACTCACTCGTGTTGTTGACCGGAGCTGCATGCGGACTCTCCTCCGCATCGAGATCTTTGTCCACGCAACACGACCAGATCATGCCGCCGGAGCAGAGATCCAGCGGCTTGCCGCCGCCCAAGACACATGAGATGGACAGGCCGCACTCGAACTTGTGGCCACGAAAGCGGCACGATTGCGGTATCACTGCAAAGACAGAGATTAGTCTGGGAGCCGGGGGAAAATGCAGAGGGGGGAAGGGGGATCTCAGAAGTCAGGTCAAATTGGTCGAAGGAACTAAGTAGTAAGTACTTCGGGAAAGCATCTCCATCACGCTGTTCTCGCCATAGTAGCCGGTTCCACTGCGCCGCGACAGGGCGTCCAGGATGAGCATGTCGTGCTCCTGCTGGGCACTGGGATAGCCCAGGCCATGGGCATCTTTAATGGCCAGAAAGGTGGCCAGTACTCCAAACAAAACCAGCCGCAGCCAGGTGTCCTTGGAGTGCCTGGGCAGCGTCATGGCCAGCCAACTGCAGAGAGGACTTTCGAGTGGACTTTCACTTTCCACAGGGTAAGTTGCACTTTCGCTTTCGGTTTTATGACAGCTTGTTGTGGTTGCTTGCAAGTGGATAACGCCGCGATGCAATCCTGCCACTGACTCACAAGGATTTCACTTTTATTTTCATCGGTTCACGCATGCGCAGCTCTGGCCCGAAAAAAAGAAAATCTTCACTTTGGTGCGGCTTCTGAATTATCTTTCTTTACGCATGCGCACACACACCCGTGCTGCCGGAGCTGAAGAGCTTGCGAGCTGTCGAGGGAGCGAGTGAATAAAAAAGCGAACCGCGCGTCGGGAAAATCGGCTCAGAACTAAGCCAAGCTCTTGCGGCCGCAAAGCCAACGAGCCGAGAGCTGGCAAGCTGGAAGCCGAAGGTCCGAAACCGCGTCCGAAGACGCCATTTCACTAGCGGAGCAACTCCAAAAGAGAGGCGATGTTGCCAAGACTTGTTACCAAGCAGCAGTGTTGCCAAGACCTGCTACCAATTGAGTTTGCTGGCAACATGTTGCTGGCGGGCCATCGATTTGCTCGACTTCAATTGGACTTTGTTTTTATTTTGTTTGTCGCTCGGCTTTGGTTTTTTTTTGGCCAAGGTTTTTTGCTTACATAAAAGGCCAGGCCAAATAATCTATAATCTTTTTGGGGGAAAATGGCCGACTCACGGCGACGCTGTTGCGGTTAACACTTTCCAATGCTGGCTGCGCGAGTGTGCAATTGAAGTTAATTGCAGTTGATTTTCCTGTCTGTCCGTGTGTATCTGTATCTGGAAACACTTTTGCTTTTCTCATACTCGTATTACATATATCCGCTGCCATTGAACTTGTGCAGCCAGTGATTCGGTCCGCCTTCATTCGCTGGTGATTGTGGCTCGGATTTATCATATATATTTCGCCGGGCTTACTGGCTGGCTGGCCAACCGCTCGTTGGTCATTCACACACATTCATTCGGCGCGAAATGCGGGGCTTTCTTTATGACCCGGCCCTGAGATGAGATAAATCTGCATGTTGTTGATGTGTAATCACCTTTAAGCCGCGGCTAATTGGTTTTCGTGTCTCTTTCTCTTGGAAAGTCCCAAATTAGGCGGACGGCGAACGAAGGGCGCCCCAAGAACACACACAAATGGAATGCCGAAACTTTCGCTTGCAATAAAAAAAAGGGAGGGAGAAACTCTTCCCGGTTTGCTTGTTTTTTTCCGGGTTGGGAAATTGCCTGTTCGAACTTGACACCTAATCGATGGGCGGCTGGCACCGAAGATCAAGGTTAAGCATGGCGTGTTAACTAATATGCAAATTGTGCAAGGCGAAACGAAAGACTTAGGCAACGAACTCGATTTGACTTGACTGCAGGTGGGGCAGGGGCAGGGGCAGGGCAGGCAGATTACTTACAGTCCAGCTCATCGAAGAACTTGGCCTCCTTGGGCAGCTCCTTATCAATGGCCTGCTTCAGCTCTGGCGTGATAACATCGTTGTAAACCGAATTGTAATTGCTTTGGGCAGCGGTGGCAACGGTGGCAAGTGTTGCAAGCAACATGAGCAGTTGCCGCAGTGCTGCTGCCAGTGCTGGATTTCGCATTTTGCAATACTTTCGTCGTCGTTGCTGTTGTGTTTACACTCGGCGGCTGCTGTCACTGTGATTTCTGCAATTGTGTTTCACTTAATTCACGTAGCGGCGCGAGTTTTTGATTGAATAATCGCACCTCGTTTGCATAGCAGAGCGACCCACTTAAAATATATTAATTTTACAATTTTCTCCACTCTCTTTTCTTTGGCTATATTTCTCAGAGTATCTTTAATATTTCACACTTTGTTTTAGGTTGCTTCTTCACCGTTTTTTCTTTGTAGTTTGCTGCCAAATGCAGCCGCTGTTCGCGAACAGTTTGCCGCCGCGTCGAAACACTTAATAAACAGTTGGCGGTCGGCTGACAAATTCAAAATCAAAATGCCATCAACACGGCGACTTGGTTGGTGAGCGGAGCGGAGTGCGCGACTATTGAGTAATAGTCACCAAAGAGCGCAGACAGAGACAGCGACAGGGGAGAGGGAGAGAGATGGAGGCAGAGTCAAACAGCGAGAGCGAAAGAGACGCGGGCACTGAAAACGAAAGTGAAAAGAAGAAGAGTGGCCAAGGCAACGAGTTTTGTCGCTCAACTGGCAATTGCATGTGGCTGCCGCTGCGGCTGCTGCTGCTGCCTGCGGGCCAAGTTTACCCAGTTTATGGTTTAGATTTCATGAATTTGAGAGTTATAGATAACAAAATAGGAAAAAATTATGCATTTAAGAGATTAATCTTTCATTTCTTCTTCTTAAAACCTCTTCTTTCCCCTAAAACCTTTCCCAGATTGTGTATTCTAAATAAACAATTGATTCCTTGATCTACATTTTATTCAAAAACAAACTAGAAAAAAATCTAACTTTGGAAAGACGAATTTTGTATACCCTTGAAGCTAGCAATTTATTATAAAAATCTGTGATAACTTAGCCAAAACCTAATTAATTTAATTTCGGAAAGATTTTCTGTGCCAGTTTTTATTAGCTCTAAAAATCTGCATACTGCATTTAACATTACTTTGAAATAAAATTTTTATCAATTTTTGATAATTTTCACGATGTAAAATTTTTAAAAAATGGAGTAAAAATTTTTTCTTGCCGGACAAGGCTTAATCAACTCAGCTATTGATGCTGATCAAGAATATATATGATTTATGGGGTCGGAAATGACTCCTTCACCACTTTGCAATCTTCTGACTTTAAATTATAATGCATTGTTATAAAAAGTTAAATTTTTAATTTAGGAAGATTTAAAATTTATACTAAATCATAAGCTATTAAAATGAGAGCACAACCTCCCGCATAAAATTATTTATAAGCTGTTTTAAGTTTTGTTTACAGCATTCTGAAAAAATATAGTTTACTTAAGATTCCATATCTCTTTACATATATATTTATTTCATTTTATTTTTATAGCTTTTATAGTACTTACTTTTCAGCTGCTCTTCCAACTCTTCCCGACTTCATCATCGCATAAACCGCGTAATTGCCGCCATGACTAATCTGCAATTTCTCTGCCTCTCTCCCTTGACAAACACAAACACCGAAACAAAGAGGAAGTGGCGTTTTCCCTCACACAAATTGGTGTTTTAGCAAAACTAACAATTGCGTTACAAATTGCAGCAGGAAAAACGCCAGCATGTTTCATCTCAAGCGTGGCATTTGCGCGAAAAAAGAAGAGAAGTTTTCCACTTAGCCGGCCAATCAATGGTCAATAATTATTGGCCACAACCATGGTTATCAAATGACACACATTTCCGATTTCAATGCCACCGGACAGAGGCCTATGCTTTGTGTATACTATATATAGTACTAAGTTGCTGCAGTGCAGCAATCGCCGACAGAAATTGCACTGCGCAACCAATTGGGCAACCAGGTTTCGGCCGGGTTTAATGTGCCTAATGTACAAATTACCCCCAACAGCAGTTAGGGATTGTGCCATTTGTGGCACTCCACCAAATAGGCCAGCGGCAGTGACATAACCCGGCTACAACAAGGCGCACCGATTGTCTTGATTTTCACTTTGTGGCGGGTGGCGTTTCAAGGTCGCTCCGACTGCACAATTAGCTAATTGTAATTGTTATGTTTATTAAATCTAATAAATATTGTTTCTTTTGGCTTCGGATTGCACATTTCCATTGCCCAATAATGCTGCGAGCCGTAAACTAATGAGATGGGTTGCATTTCGAGATGGTTGGGACTCCAGGGAAATATGGGGGATTTGCTACGACTCGTTGCGCGCCACCACGTCCTGTATCCACCTCACAGTCTTCTGCACGTTGTGATAGATGCCTGTCAGGAATATAAGAATATATTATATATTGCTTTAGCTTCTGGAGGATTAGAGAACTTGTAGGTATCCCACCTGGCTGATGATCCACGCCGCAGCCGAAGCCCGCACTGGTTATGCCCACCAGCACAAAGCGTCCGCGCTCCTTGACCACCAGTGGTCCGCCGGAATCGCCTAAAAGGTTAAGTAATTAGTAGGTATAATAATTAGTTTATTATAAATAAATAAAAGATAATTCATTAGATGTAATTTTAATTAAGAATTTCTAAATATTTTAGGTTGAGATGACATTAAAAATATTCTCTAAGCACTTTTCTGGCTCTTGTTTCTATCTGTTCAATCTAACATAAATGGTATATGATTCTATATATCTATCTATATACATATATATATATCTATGTATCTATATGAATGGTATATTTTTATTTTAAGAATGTAATTTAGAATAATTAATTAATATAAAATATGTTTACAACCTTTTTTTTGAACTTCCTTCAAGTTTTAGCATTTGAATTGCATTTGAAATTAATTTTGTAAATTCATCAAATAAATATTTATAATTTTGGGTAATGTAAAGTATAATTAGTAATTTAAAATGCAGATATTCTTTAAATCAAACTAAAAAAGCCAATAAAGCATTTAAATAACCGGCAAAGCTAAAGCCTAAAAGTATGCCTTGTTGGGTTATTACTCTTATTTCTTAGTTAAAGTAACCTTTGACTTTTGTGGTCAAAACTAAATTTCTCTCAAAGACATTTAATTACTGCAGCAAAACAACTATAAACTTTTGAGAAAATAGGTTATAAAAATTAAATATTTATTAACTAAAGTTGTAAGGTAACTTTGAAATATATTTAACCCGCTTAAAGTTCAGTTCCTCAGAAAATAAAATATTTTCCCAAACTCACCCAGACAGGCATCCATGTGGCCATCGGAGTGGCCGGCACAGAACATCTCCGCCTTGATCTCCACATTGATCTGCTTGCTCTCGTGCCAGCGAATGCAGTCCAAGGTGGCTAGAAATGAGAGAGTAGCTAAATTCCTAAAGAAACCTGCATCTTAGACACTCACTTATGATGGGAACACTGGCCACCTGCAGCATATTGGTGCCCGCATGGCCCATGTGGGCCTCCGTCTTGCCCCAGCCTGCGATCAAACCCTTCCGTCCAATCAGCCGGATGGGATACTGCGGCAGACAGATGGGCAGGATGTGCTCCGTGAAGGCCGTCGGCTGGGCCAGCTTCAGCAGGGCCAGGTCATAGCGATCCGGCTGTGTCATGCGGAAGTTGAACCGCGGATGGATGATCTTCTGCAGCACACTGTGCTTCTCCACGGGCAGCGGCTCGTGAATGTGACCCAGATCCTGGGTGTCCAGTTCCCCCAGATAGACGGTGATGTCCGCTAGTTGCGCCTGCTGGATGCAGTGAGCGGCGGTGGCCACCATGTTGGCCGAGATGAGCACACCGCCGCACTGATACTCGGCGATCCGGATGTGGGCCTGCCACGGATACTCGGCAAACTGGGCCGGACGACCGCCAATGATGCGCTTCTGCAGGGTGTTCTGAGCCGTTCGTGGTACTCCGCACTCGGGCTGCAATTTAAAGGGTAGGTATTATTTTGTGGCTCAAAAATCGAGAACTTCTTGAATGGTTTTTTGATCGTAACTTTGCTTAAACTCATCCGATTTCAGTCTGGTTTGTTTTTTTCTTCTTGGTTTTTAATGGAGAACTTTTCTGCATTTAAAACTCAATTTCTAATTTTTTGTTAATTTTTTACAATTTTGACGATGTAACCCCTTTAATTTTTTATAAAACAAGTAAAAAAACTACAGTCGTTCGAGAACGACTGTTATATACCATGTACCAAAATATATCGCCGCTTTTGCCTATTGCGACTTTTGCCTATTAGAGAAATGTAAACAAACTCGCTCTTTGCAAAACCACCACCATCTCATGCACTTGCGTGTGCAAGACAGAGACAGAGATAACCGTTCCTCTCTTTTTTGCGCACGGGAGTTAGTTTCTTGCGCTCATCAGTTTTGTTATTGTTTTTGGGATGCACCTGTTGCTAGCTGCCAAATAGATAGCACACTGATAAGTAAATAACTTTTGTGTTTTTCACCCGATCTTTACCAGATTTTCGGTATTGATACATGTTCTACATATGCATGCCTATGCACAAAAAGAAAGATATATGGTAATATTTGCGGCTGCAAAACGTTTTTATTGATTTGCGGGGGAGTGGGAGGGAAATTTTTAAATCTGAAACAAACTTGATCTGCGTGCAAAACATTCCGACCTACATACCGA
>VNJV01017060.1:0-11937 GCA_008042635.1 Drosophila nikananu
TTGGCCACTGCTGAGCCTGAGCCTGGCTTTGACAAATGGTCATGTCACGCCACTGAGCCCGGAATCTGGCCAACTCCGTGCCAGCTTCGGCTCCGGTTTCAGTTGCGGCCATGAGAAATGGCAAATTCATTTACGCGACGTTGCATTTCTCACGCTGCTAAACGGAAAATGCAAAATGAAAGTGTGGGAAATCCCCGGCTGGGTTTTGGAGTGGGTGGGTGCGGAAGTGGCTGGCATGTACGTGAGGCAACAGCAGCTCTAACAAGTGACAACGCCCAACCGGCTCTCGGAGGACCACCGAAAAGGAGAGGAAATGCCTGGAAAATTGCATTTTGAGTGCAAATATTAATTTCAGCTGCTGCAGCCGCCACAGCAACATACAAAGGCGAAGCAACGTCACCAGCAGGAACATAAAACAGAGAGAAAAATAATTATTATTCAGAAATAATAGAAGGAAAATTAAAGATAATAATTTTATAATTTTATAGTGACGATAAATGGAAAGAATTCCGCTCAATATGGCCTGCATATGGATTCTTTTACAAGTTATATCTCCCTTTTATTAATTTCTAAAGACTTGAATTATTTTAAAAAATATTTCAAGAAAGTTTTACAAACAGTACGACTTTCTGAACATTTTCACAACCCATTCTTTTTTCGCGGTGTATCCCGACAGAAACTGTAGCACCATCACCGACTTTGGCAGGAGTTGCAGCCCTTTGCGAGGCAATGTCCGGAGCTGCAGCTCCATCTCCTGGTATTTGTGTTATGTAATTTTGAAAGCGTGGCCAGCATTTGCTAAAACGCATTCCGCAGTGACAAATGCATTGCATATCCTGCAGTGAGCACAGGATCCTTCTTCTTCGCACGGCACTTAGCTTAATGGAGCAGAGCTGCTGCTGCTGCTGCTGCTGCTCGGACATGTGCCACTTCATGGGGCGGCTGCAGCTGCACCAGCACGGGGCCGTGGCACCCTTTACACATTTCCTCCGGGTGCGGCACGCATCTTGCCGGCTTAAACGAATTAAAATGAAAGGCGTAAAAAGCATAAGTCAAATGCAAAGCTTGACCAAATGTGACGGCCTTTGGAGAAGGGGTCTTGAAGGGGGTCCCGGAAGGATATTGCGAGCGCAAAATGGCTCAAGGACAGCTGCCCAGCTAGCCAGAGATATGACCCACTTGCAGTTTAGCCGCCAACACCCTTGGTGGATACGGTGGCTGCACACGCCCTTCGCCGAGTCTCAGCTCCGATTTCCTGCCTGATTCAATTTTGGTTGCCGAAAACGGGTCGTTAGGCACAATGTAAAATTGATTTCGTTTTTGGTATTTGAAAGTTATTTCATTTTATTATTATTAAATCAATTTATATACTTTATTTAAGTTACTATTACTATACATGAAAATGCTCAGATTTATTATGGTATTTTTGAGAAAAGCTTCTTAATATGCAAGTAAAGTTTTTGAATTTCTAAGCTAATGCAAACTTTGTTGCCTCTGAGTTTGGTTTGAAGCATCGAAAGGGAAATATTGGTTAATATTACATATTTATTAAACCAAAACTATCCTTATCCTTAAAATATATATCACTTATCTTTGCTTTACACAAAAACAAAGCCATAGAAAAACAGTTTCATTGGTTAATCATCAGAACTTAATCATTTTGAAGTCCATTAATATTCACTTACTTGCGCTGGAGATTATTTTTTCTAGGTCCCAGTTCCCCTATTACAAAATAGCCATAAAAATGGCTACATCTTCCCTCGGTTCATCTATAATCCGGATTTCATTAGTTGAACTCTTTGGCTTTGGGGTGTCGTTTCATTTGTTTGCGAGACCCGCACGCATTTGGCCCAGCTGGCGGCATCTTGGCTCGATTCAATTAAAGTTGACTTAAACCACATCGCTTCTGGAGAGGACACGGAGTCCTTGCCGTCGCTTGCTGCAAATTGCATGTTGTTCGCGGTGCAACACAAGACAACATTTTCACTTTCCCGGCTAGCTCAATGTTGCGCATACGCAGCGTATGCCAGATGTTACAATGAGCGAGCAGCACTCGTTAGAGGCGTTGACACAAAATGTTATTTCACTTCAATTAAATGGATGCTGGGCCACCGAGGGGGGTGGGAAGATGGCGCCTAAGCGCCATTATGCGAACTTTGCGCCATGTGTCTGGAAGTGTGAGTGCGCCGGTGCATTGTCAGTCAATTTGGCAAGAGCCGTAACCGCGAAACTTTCTTAACGCGTTTGCAGCTTGTTGCTACATGTATATTTTTAGAGTTTGCCCCGAAGGAGTCCTCCTCCTCTCTCATTGTTCGCCTTCCATTAGAGCCCTTCTCCGCCTGTAATTACGTAAGCGGGGAAGCCTCCTCGCGCAGCATGCGCTTTCAATTTCCGCATTCCAAAATTGTTTGCCAAAATCAAATTCAAATTACAAAACGATTTTGGTTTCTGTCGCTGGCATCTCCCGCTATGTCTATCTTTACACTAAGGAAAATAATATGAGAATAAATAAGCAAATAAAGGAAACAGAAGGTTAATTTAAAAATAATAATTGCTGGGAATCGAATTTTTATTGAAAAGGTGATAAAAGAGCTTTAACAAACAGCATAATCATGCTAAAAAATAAGTTATTATTGCAATAAGCATTGATTTAAGGCTATAAATATTTTGGAAAAGAGTGTTTAAAGAGAAAATGTTGCTTCCAAATTGCACTTCCACATTTGCGCGATCGTATAACAATTTTTACTCACTCTTAAACTATTTTAAAATTGTTAAAATAATATTGATATTAATTCATTTTAGCCTAGTTATGATAAACTTGTTTCCAAAATCCAGTTGCAAAATCCAATTTCAAGATTTGCTAACCCAATAATTTAGGAATGAATATATTATAAGTATAAATAAAAGAAAAAAAATTCAAAATCCAAAGTTGTATTTTTCCTGTGCATTTCCTTACTCTCTTCCACCTGACTTGTTCATAGACTTCGGCACAGACATCCGGCGGATGTGTTTGTCTCAGATAGCGCTCTTCAAGTAGCTCGAAATTCGGCGTTTAAAATTATTCCCAAATTCAGTTTCCCAGCGGAAAGCTCTCCTATTTTAAATCAGCGCCTGCAGGGTGCCGAATTGCGGTGCCGGGCTTTCGAATGGCAATCGAATTAGCGTTGCTGACTTGTCGCTTTGTTGACTCTGATCGCATTTTGTGGGGAAAAACACGCATGACAAACTGCACGGACAATCGGCTGGGTGTACCCGTTCGCATCCACACTCATACTGGGGGAATATGCCGAGATTTGATGCCCACATGTGACGGAGATAGGCTGCAGCTGGCCGCAGGTCCCACTGGGTGTAAATATACTCGTATAGTCTCTGATTTCTGGCCATTTTTGCTGCCTTTCTGGCCCGAGGGGGCTTTGTCCAGCTCATGGTGTTGGCTTAGTGGGTTCGATTTGCTTTGGCCACCGCTAAGCTAACTGATTTTTACGGTCTGTGTGAGCTCCATCAATAGATTTTTGGTTTGCCAAAGAGTAAATGAAAATATTCAAATTTGAATTAGGCCAAGGCTTCGGTTTAAACAATTTCTAAGAGTAATTGATTGCTTATTGGATTGGGTTTATGATTTTTCACACTTTCAGTGAAATATGCAATGAAATTAAACTGAAAGAGAAAGTATATTTATGTATATATATAATATATATTTTGCTTTGAATTTATATTTGAATTCTGGCGCTTTATCTTCCAAAATGTATTTGTTATTTGTTATTTATTTTTCAGGTAATTATTTTGGTCATTTCTGGTTCTTTCGTGATCTTTTCTGATGCTGTGATTCACATTTACATTTAAATTGAAAAATTAAAGATTTGTTGTGGATATTTTTGGCTAGAAAAATACCTATGAATTTTTATTAAGATGGGAAATTTATAGTTTAAAAGAGAATGAATTTCCTAGTATATTAGGTTTAAGGTGATAACCTAAATAAAAGAAAATATAAATCAAATTAAATGCATAACTTGGCTTCTATTTTTTTAGGTAAACTCTGTTCCTTTTACTTATCTTAAATTCTAGTTTTGGAAAACCTAAAACTGAATGACCTCAAAGGCAAGTGAACGCATTAAAGCCTGACACCTGTTCGGACCTCTAAGACGTTATTCAATTCAAGTTAAATTGCTGGAAAATTTGCTGGGTGGCCCAAAGTATTCGGCCCTTGGCCAAAAGTGGCCTTAACCCTTAACCTTTTTGGGGCCCCCCCCATCTCTTGTTCATTTTTGTTGCTGCTTAGACAGCCTGCGCAAAATGCTCGTAATTTGCTTGTTTCTTTGCACTTGAATTAGACGTGGATGTGTGTTATTTTGAGCCATGTCCTTGCAGCTGCGCCACTTGTAAAGTCGTTTGCTTGGACTGTGCAAACAAAATGAGCGAGCAGCGAAGAAGACTAGTAAATGCATTAATGGATGCACCCACCCACCCGCCGTGCCGCTCCAGCTTCTCCTGTCCCACCTCTACCACCTGTCCCACCTGCTGCTCATCATCCTTTCAGCACGTGTGAGTGGGCCAGGCGCTCTTGACATTGCCCTGAGTGAAAGGAGGCTTCAGTGTTTACGCTGCGACATGGCGAATGCTTCAGCCTGAAGAGTTCCCGCTGCCCTCGTCGTCTTTGATTGCGTGCTCGTCTCGCTGGGATCAGAATATATATATATACACCTGTATTTATACACACAAAATGTGCGGGTATATAGTGGGACTCGTCTTGGGCTCGTTAAGTGTCGCCTCCTTATGGCATTTCATGCTATTTTAAATGCATTTGAATAAATAAACACTCCTACGGTGGCAGTCGTAAAATGTTTATTACGTGGGCAAATGTTTGTGTCTGGCCTCATTAGGAATTGAAGCCGAGGTGAAGCCGGAGGTGGGTTGGGGTGACAATGCAAATGCAAATGCAAATGCAACTGCAGCAGGCTACATTTCGCACTTAATGCATTTTTAAATCAAAATCCCTCAACGCACATCCCGAAGGCATTTGAAATTGCATAGAAATTGCTTTAATTGAGTGGATTTGCAACGGAATCAAAGTGACGCTAAAGACATTTCACAGGTCCTTAAGGGACTTTCCAGCGAGGTGTTAAGTAAAAAGGTACTTAAACTATTTTAATGATTAATATTTAAGTTCATTTTAAGCAATAATAAGAGGGTTTCATGAAGTTAATAAAGTTTTAAGGTATATTACAATGTAGAACTGTAAAGAAATGGGAAAATTTGGTAGTTGTGACATCCCAAGTGCCAGAAATCTTAGATATTTTAATACCACTCTTAGACAGTTCCCTTTTTAATTGTGCATTTTATTCCTTAAGTCCCCCATTTTCTTCCTTAAGAGCCTAAGAGTTGCAGACTTCAAACTTCAAACACATTTTCTTTTAAAAAGTTCAAGATAAAGCCAAGCCGTGTTGCTAACTCAAAACTTATTATTTATAGATGTACATAAATAATTTGTAGTCAGCATTTGTCTTCCTCCTTTTTTTTAAACAAAAGAAGAGGGATTTTAAGCGACAACGCTTTAATTGATTGTCCATCAATTATTCATATCGCGGGGCCCACGTGTGGTATGCGTGATATTTTGATTTGGTCCTTGATTAACTCACTGCCTCAAATATTTGCCACCAAATACAAATACATGCATGTATATAAGCTTAAATGTTTGCCCCAAAAGAGTAACGAAACTATTATATTTGCATATGAATTGGCCCGGAGCCCACTTGCCACTTGCCACTACTACCCACAACCCCGAGCCACTGCCGCCTCTCTGTCCTCTCTGTTTGACTGTCAAATGCTGAGCAAACATGGCGAAGATTCATGTATCTCAACTTCAGGCTGACACTTTAAGTGGAAGTTATGCAAATAAATAAATGTGGATTGACTTGACAAGCAGGGAGATATATAGACAGACAGTGACAGTTCAAGATGGAGTTGGGGGGCAAACATGCAAAAGTAATTAAACGCCATGGCCATTTCCACAGCCATAGAAACCAAATAATTTACGGTTTTGTTTAGCTTAGGTTAGGAGAATGCCAATGAAAATGTGTAGTGCTTAATAAGTAAACAATATTTGCTGAAATATATATATTAAATATCTCATATATCCCTGGGAAAGGCCTTTTTGGTATTGACAAATTACCCGGCATGTGGGCCACACATACTGGATTCTCTTTATAGAGTCGCTGGGCCGCATAATTATAATGAATCCTTTTTGTCAGCTAACTTAACCCTAATTTGCGCCAGTTCGCATTATCCTTGGGTGTAAACACATTGCGTTTGCCATTGTCTTCTGCCATGCAGGTGCGAAAACAGTTAAGAGCGGCGAATGCAAAAACGTCGCCGTCTGCTAATTAAGCTCCAAAATGGTAAATGGAAACCGGAGAATGGAAAATGTAAAGGCCGAGGAGGAGTGTGCCTGAAAAACTCAACTATTCCAGCATTGTTGCTGCGACTTTTGTGCATGAAGCTGCAGCAGCAGCAGATGCTGCCAGAGGAGGACCTCAACCTCATCCCCATCTCCTCCTGATGCGGGCAGGGCGCGAGTTGAGAGAGCTTCAGCCCTGACCACATTTTAATTGGGCTAAGCACACGCCATGTGCCTGTGCCGGAGCCAGAGCCAGTGCCGTGCATGTGTGACATGCTATTAGTGAAACTTTTAAATGAGTTAGTTAAGTAAAGCGGGTTACGTTATTATGAGTTTTTGGCTTGGACATTACAAAAGCTTGTCAGCTCGGTCTGAGCTGGGGATTCAACGCTTTTTCATTTTTGGCCCCCCTCCGAACAATGGGTAGAGCAGAGTCCTTGAAGGTGTATTTTGAAGAGTGGTTTTTGAAGAGAGTAAGATGTTGCTGGAATAAACCTTAATGAGTCTAGATAACATGAAAGGATTATTCAATGTTTCAGAAGCTCTTTTAAATTTTAATATTAAATGTGAAGTTAAATATCAATTGAGCAAGTTATTAGTGATATTTTTTAAACCTCTTTGCCTTTGATATTAAATGCAATGATATCATCTTTCAGCAAAGGCAAAGAAAGCTCATTTTAAGCAAGAGATAATGCATTTAATTACATGACCGATATTTTACTCTCCCCGCAGAACATGAAAAATTCTCATTATTTCCATAATTTCCAGCAAATGTTCTGCCAGGCATAAAAACTCCCTATATCCCGACAAATCGAATGCAAAAGGTTGTATAGCCACGCTATTCAATATTTTATTGGGGCAAAATTACTCTTGTAATTATATTCGGACCAAGTGGGCGCAATCAATTTTCAATTAGTAACATACAATAACTCTGAACACATTTCTTGAAAGGCCAAAACGTAGGGGAATGCCGTTGGTAATTATTGCATATTATATGGCATCGAACTTTGGTGTATATAAACGACGACGATTGCAGTCCTTGGCAATCGAATTTACTTCAATACGGCCAAAGGAATGCGGAGGGGAGGGAGTGCCAGAGCAGAGCGAAAAAATATTATTCAATTACGCGTCATATCCAGGACAATGGTAACGATGAGCATAAAAGCCGACGCCGCCATCGCCATCGCCATCGCCTTCCCATAAATACACAAAGTCTCCCTTTCAGTCAGCCCCCAAAATGCCAATGTGCTGTGTGTGTGCCATAAATTGAAGTAATAACAGTCATGTGGGACACGCGGCATACCCATAATAGTTTCGTCCTTCCTGCGAATCTTTCAACTGTAATTTTCGAAATTAAATCAATGTATAAATGGTTGACAACAGGCCAAGCCGGACCGCATTCCGACCCATAAAGAAACAACATTCCATGTGCCCTCTGGCATTGCCGAGAACTCTTTGATTTATTTTCGCCTTGGCACATTCCTGATTGACTTGAAAAAATCAATAGAAAGTGTATTCCACACAATTAGCAGTGGGCGGAGGAGAGGACCTTCCTTCCTTTGGAGGCTTTCACCTGGGCATGGACTGCATTGATAAAACTGCCTGCTCACCGGGCCGGGTCATCCCCCTGGAGGAAATTTACATAAAATTCAAATAAAATAAAACGACAAACGTAATAATCATTAGTCGACGCTCTCCTGGGTGCAGTCGTCCAGTGGACACTGGGCACAAGATGCCTGCAGCTGGGAGTTGGAAGCAGGAGCTGACTTATTTATGGTGTTTCCATGTTAACGAGCCACTCGCAGTAAATTAATTTTGACGCCAGATAAATAATACCTACGGGTCCAGGCATCAACTCGGTGAGCTTTAAGGTCAGCAGGTAAATTTTTAAAATATAAAATGGAGAAAAAACTAAGTTGGCAAAAGGTATGAGTCCATATAAAAGTATTCATGGTTTTATAATATTTTACATATACTCTACGATTGTCTATAAGATGATTTAGGGCGAATTTCTTCTCTCCGAATTGGGGAAATTGTTCAGAAAATAAATACCACCTAATCTTAAACTTTCTTTTTAATAACCAATCCAATCCTGCAATGCAATTTTCTGTTGTTCGATTTGCTCGCCCATCTTCTGGGTCATGGCAAACTGTATGAGGATTAGCAGATAGTTGACGAGGATCGAGGTAAACTGAAAATATGATGTACAATTAATAAACTTTACAATTTTGTATAAATAAGTGCTTACCAGAGCGATGACCCTCCTGTTGAGAACCACATCTAGGCCGCTGGTGAATTGAATCCTGGCCTGCCTTCGCCAGGACATCAGCGACTCGACCAATGGACGGAGAGAGGCGTCCTGGGGGAACCAGTTGTCCAGCTGCTCCACAAGACGGAGGCATCTCTGGGCCTCGCGAATGGTTCGATCGCAGTAGAAAGGCGCTATCAGCAGCTTGTAGAGCGGAGTGGCCATGCAGAGGGCCACGTAACCGAGCATTCGATAGCTGCTGCCCTGCTCCTCCTCCTCGTTATCCCCTTCCTGACCAGCTCCTCCTCCAATTCCCACAGACTGGCCAAAGAGTATATAAAGCTCACTGGTGCTCATGGCCAGGTCGTGGGCCATGGCAGACCAGAGGCTGAGAGCGTAGACAGCATTGATCTCCTGGACGAGGTAGAGCAGCTCCTGGACCATGGTCACCACTTGTCGGATGCGCAGCTCTCTCACTTGCTTCTGGGGAAAGCGCCACTCCAGGAATCGCGGATCGAGCAGCTGCTGCAGCAGCCGGAAACGGATGCCCAGCAACTCGGCCAGGGTCATGTGCACGTAGCCCGAAAAGTGGGGGCCGCCCGTCACAAAGGCATAGCAAAAGACCGAGATCAGAAAGAGGACTCTGTGACCACTGACCACTTGCAAGGCGGCACTGGGGATGGCCGCCAAGTATAAAACACTGACCAGCGCCAGGATCACAATATTCTTTCTCAGCATTTTCCTGTAGTTCAGATTAGCTCCAAAGTCCCGCATCAGTCGGAGATCCAAGGCGGCCAATCTGTTGTAGATTCCCAGGTGGCGACGGGCCGCTAATTGCAGGGACGCTACACTGGCCACGAATACCAAGGTGGATAATGCCAGTTCCTGGACTGCAATGCTCAGGACCAGCTTGTCGGCATTCCTCAGTTGCTCTCGAACATCATCGGCGGCCAAGAGGACAC
This sequence comes from Drosophila nikananu, assembly GCA_008042635.1. Taxonomy (NCBI): domain Eukaryota; kingdom Metazoa; phylum Arthropoda; class Insecta; order Diptera; family Drosophilidae; genus Drosophila; species Drosophila nikananu. Next base: position 9,605 of record VNJV01017060.1, read on the forward strand.
TCAGGGAACCGTACAGACCCAGCAAAGCCAGAGCTGTAACCAACAAGGAGTAGATCCTGCGCCAGCGACTGATCCTGAACTGAGATCCCCGACCGCTGAAGCCGCTGCAGCCCATCATGAACTGGAGGCCACAGACGAAGCTGGCGCAGTCGTAGACCGTTTCCGGTTCGCGAAAGAAGTACAGAACGGCCATTGTCGCCGGCTGAAGGATATGAACTGATTGCTATGGGTATTATGTTCAGGATGAACACAAATATGAGGCAGTTACATTTTGATTTAAACACAGAAATCGAATTATTACTTATTTTGGAGGGGAAGTACACTTTAAATTATAAATGGAAACTCTTTATATCCGTAAATCTTCTAGAAAAACAAATAGCATAAAATATAATATAAAATAAAGTTAATAATTAACACCTTTATCTGAACTTTTTGAAAAGGATCAAATTATATATAATATACTTTAAGCTCCACTTAAACCGATTCTCGTTGTGTGCCCACCTTTACTCAAGTGTAAAAGCCATTAAAGTAATTTAGTAATTACCTCGATTAACTTTTTTGATAACTTTCTGACAAGTGCTTTTCCTAATTTATGAACAATTTTCCCTTCCCACTGGCTGCGGCCGGCAATCTCGGTGAGCGCGGTTAAGCAAATATAAATGATTTCTAACAAAAAACCAATGCTGGCCCAAAATGCAAGCAAACAATTCAATGGAAAAGCTTAATTTCAATTAGCTTGGTTTTGCGGCTGCAAGCTACTTGCTTCTATAATTATATAAACTGGCGAAAGGCAAATAATTTAATTTTTGCAAAACAGTGAAAGTGCTGTCAGATTAAATACCATAAGCCGAGGGATTATGGCCAAGCTGTCCGAGCGGCCCGATCTGCTGGCCAAGCTGGGTAAAGTTGTTAATGCCCGGTGACAGAGCTCAACCCTTCGAATTGGGCCAGTTCGGAGATGATATCCGGCATGATTTACAGCCTGGCCGGAAAGGTAAGGCATCGGGGGGCCATTTTGTTGGCTTTAATTAATAAAACTTGATTAACGGAAATTTTATGATTGTCCAAACGACAGCAGGAGGCAATCAATCATCGCGTTGGCCCGCTCTCTCTTGCGCGCTCGTTCACTTCTGTTAATTATTTTGCATTAAATATTTATGAAATTCCCAAAAGAAAAAGGCCAGCAGTTGGGAAGAAGTGTAAAATTAATTAGGCTGTGTCCGGACACAAGGAGGAGCCTCAAATGGTTGCAAATGACAACCGAACGGACTGCTCGGGTGTTGGAGACCGGTTAATAAATTGTTTGCTGCACATTTGTGGTTCAATGCACACGAGCATAAATAAATGCGAATGCGATTCCGAAATTATTTATGCGCAACTGTTGATTTTCTGGCTGATTAACCTTTGGGAGCTTAACTAGGAAATACATTTTACCAAATTAAGTGCAGGCAGGAAAATGGATGCTCTCACCAAACTGCGCTAGAACTCAGTTTAAATAAAGCATTTCCATTAGTGTAGAGACTCCAACTCCCACCTAGAGTAAGCCTCTGTAATTACTATGTTTTTTTTTGGTTTGCCAATTTTGTTTATTATTTATCGCCTTTCGCTTCAACGCACAGCTAGAGGAACATATGCGCCGACATTTGCATTAACAATGGCAATTACCAAATCCAATCGGATACAATTGGTTGGGATTCATTGGACTTGACTCGAGTCCAGTGGGCCTGGCCTGTACTCTCTCCTCCTTTCCGACCATTTGTCCTTGTCACTAGGCACTCCCTTTCTCCTTTTCCACACACATCCTGGCTGACAGCCGGGCTGACTGAGTGATGGGCCGCCTGATTGACTTGCCGAAATGTCCAAAAGTAAAACAACACCGGGACACAAAACAAAAAAAAGGGGAAATCAAATCTCCGCCCATACGGATTCAATTAACGCTAATTTAAAATGCCAACATATCTGGAGGGGCCTCTGGAAATAGGAAAAATGGGAAAATTCCCAGCCAGTTTTCCACATGACCCCCATCAAAATTCCGTTGTCAGCGGTTCGGGCTTTGACACTCCAAAGGGCAGGGCAACAACAACTTTTCGGTGTCAGGCCAAACGAGCTTTGATTGAGGCCAATAAGCGAGCCAAATCGAGTTTAGAATGTGTTAGCCATGTTTATGAAATGGCCAAAACGGGAATCTGTATAAAAATTATAAAGGGTTTCCCAATAGGGATGATATGTTTTTGATTGTCCCTACCGAGCGCATTTCAACTGACATCTTTGACATCAGTTGACAGTTGTCATCAGTAAGGTATGCCATTTAATCATGAATAGTTTCACGCTTC